>JAGKTI010002460.1:0-14538 GCA_018397915.1 Birgus latro
ATAAGGTAGAGTTACTATATAGGAGTTGGAGGAAGGGACATGGCCATGTGAAAGGGAAGAAGTTTAGTAATATGGAAATTAAATACTACATACATAGATATCTACATAATTGAGACATTAGTTCTAGCAGATATAGATGTCAACATAAGAATAAAATTATTAGGAATGTGGATATTTCAATTGTGGAGCACACAAGTATTGTTAGGATGAAGGCTGTTAGATAGTGAGATGCTGTCTGTCTCTTGGTGGATGTCTTTTATTATGTACGTGTTTGTTTCTATAATGTCTCTTATGAGTAATGGTCCTTGTAGTTATACACTTTTAGGTCTTTCCTAAATATTTTCCATACTATTGCACTTTTCTAATCGTATTTCAGTTACTATCTCAGTGTAGGTCGTGTACGCTTTCATTTATCACTGTAATGTCTTCATTTGTTGTTGGTATTTTTTTATTTCAGTCCACAGATGTTATCTGAACCAGTTTGCACTGTTAGTCACTAATTGTGAGGGAACTAAGTACGGCTAGCTTCAACGTCCTGTTACGATTCTGATTTCGTGCAGTCTGCATTCCATCTTCCTGACACAACAGTGCACTGCACAGACCATGAGAATGAATCCTACGAAAGAGATGGCCACTTGGGGAAACACAACTGTTGGATATACCCATGAACGGCTGAAGGCTAGAGAAAATTAATCCATAATGAGGTCACTGTCGTTTCGGGATGTTAGCATACGCAAGTTTGCGGAGGTGATGGAAATGTTAGCATATGGTAGGGTGGAAGTCATGTCAATTGGCTGGAAGATCCCATAAGAGTGTTGCGGACAGCTTAGTGGTAACGAGTGGCGTAAGTGATGACAGACTCTGATTTGACTGTACAATAGTCTGGTGCTTTGTAGAGACCACTAGCAGGTACTGAATGAACAGAAGAACCAGGACACATGATGGTGACAGAGACGGGGACAGTGAAGAAGAAGTATTGGATGTGGTTGAGGTGAGCATGAAGTACTGGAAGTTCTGGAGCCGGGACAAAGGAACAGGCAGAGTGTATGGAATGACTGTAAACTAAGGCAGACTCACAGGGAGCTGCGCTGCTAGGGAAAATAGCTAGAAGGTGGGCAGCAGAAAAACGAGACGTAGACGTAAGGGAGGAACATTTATGGAGGTCTGTGTAAGAGAGGAAGGCAACGGAAAGATGATCTTGGGAGAGGAGGAAATATTGTGAAGGAACAGACACTTGCAATAAGGAGTTGTTGTACCGGAAGGGAAAGGGAATGATCTGGAAAAGGTTGAAGGTGATGGTAGAAGATAAAGGAACATGTATGACGACATATTTGGTGAGAAGAGTGGCCGGCCTCGAGTACTGGATAGTAGAATTCCAGAGAGGAGTAGGAAAGCACTGGGGACAATTCGAATGTAGAGTGAGCCCATTCCGGTACAGAACGAAGAGCAAAGATAGGTACTAAGTCTGCAGTGACACGTCCATCAACAGCATCGACTAGGATACGAACCAAGGTAGAGACTTGAGAGAGACGAGAGTCGATGGCTAGTTGGAGGTTATCCATGTTTAGTTTGAGATAGAAGAACTGAGAAATAACGTTGAGATTTGAGAGCTGTTGTTTTAAGATTTCGGTGAAGTTTTTCAGAGTGTAAGTTACTTCATTTAGGTGGGCTGTAATCCTCTGTAACATAGTGTGTTGGACCTGTATGACTCGACTTTGAGAATCTAGGGTTATTTCATTTAGGTGGGCTGTAATCCTCTGTAACATAGTGTGCTGGACCTGTATGACTCGACTTTGGGAATCTAGGGCCGAAGCCAAATGAGCTAGATCAGATTTGAGGCTACAAAGGTTACGAGCTGTAGCCACGCCAAATATACCACTAAGTACAAGTATTTCACCTCGTTTCACACGAGAACGACCCGCGGGTATCTGAATGGAAAATGTGTCACTGAGCTGAGAGAATTTTTCTTTGATGTATTGCAATTGCCAAGAGAGTGGTAGATAAAGATGGTACAAAAACTGATCCGGGTTGTGTTTCCCCACGATGGCGGAGAGGTGGGTCTTGATTTTGTCCAACTGGCGTGCTAAGGCAGGTAGGATGATGGCTACGTCGGCCAGGGGCGCAAGATCGTAGCGCAGGGAGACTACATCCTCGACCACCATTACCTCGCCGCCCGAGCTGACCAAGGCCCGGGACGTACTCCACCATCGTCCTCACCCAACCCGGACCTTATGAGGGTCAGTACTGCCAGCAGGTAGACCGCTAACAGCGTACCTAGAAGGTAAGGGTAGAATTAATGGGAGAGGTCGTGGAGATGTTGATTGGTTGATGAATGAGGAGATGTAGGTGGAGAAGGGTCAGACTGAGGGACAGGTGGAGAAGGAAGGGTAGCAGTAGGTTGTGCAAGTGACTCTTCCAATACTAGGCCTCGTGTTGTACGCTTTAGATCGTTTGCATGTACCCATTTGGTATCTTTAGCGGACAATTCTTGTATGTGAAATTTGTTACCCTGTTACGCGATCTGTAAATTTGTCATCTAATTTAGAGGTGCGCATAAAGGAACGAAAAAAGACTAGATCTCCAACGTTGATACTGATAGGGGAGGCAGATTTATGTTGGCGCTGGAGCATGTTCTCCTGAGATGAAGCCAGGTTTGCCTTTATATACTGATGGATTGTTTGGAAGTTTGCCATTTTCACTTTTACATAATCATCCATGTTATAGATGGGGGTCTGGCTTTGAGGATAAAAGGGAATAGGGTAGGTCTTTATCATATCCAAAGAGGACATAGAAGGAAGACTCGCCAATTGATGGAACTGTTGATTGAGGATGCGACTTGGGGTGTCCATTCATCCCAGGATGGACTATGGGAGTCTAGATGTCTGAGACACTCTAAAATTTTCCTATTATGGCGCTCTACAAGGCCATTGAAAGCCGAGTGGTTAGGCACGACATTGCATTTATTAATTTTATATAGGTGACAAATTTCATCCAAGAGACTATTGTTAAACTCAGTGCCATTGTCGGTAAGAATCGTACGTGGGGTAGTGAATGGGCAAATTACGTGATCTACGAAGGCACGTGCAACACTCTTCGCGGTCTTATCTGAGAGGGGCACCAGGACACAGTAACGCGAGAAGTGGTCGACTGCTACAAACAAATACTCGGCGCCTGATTCCGTAAGAGGGAGTTTTAAAAGGTCATTGGAGACTGTTTCCCATGGTCGTGACGGGATTGGGTATCGTAAGATCGGTCCAGGTAACCCGGTTGATCCTTTGTGGTAGTGGCACGAGATGCAAGAGTCACAGTGTGCATTAATATCGCAGCGCACTGTTGGCCAATAGTATCCGGGACGTGCTTGGCGCAAGCATCTCTTTACTCGGATGGGATGCATGAGGTGTATCATGAACTATGTGAAGGACTGCAGATATTAGATCAGTAGGGACAACGAGTTGGTGTACTTCTCTATTGGGCAAGTCTTCCCCTGTAAGTAATGTGTAAGATATCAGCTTTTTGCATGAACTCATCTATTGGTACTAGCAGAGTAGGTAAGGTCGAGGTATCTCCCGATTCCAGGAAATAAATTACTTTGGACCATAGAGGGTCCTTGCACTGAGAATTTTGAACAATCTCGGGTGTTAGTGTGGTGTTCACAGTTTCACTGGGCTGCAGTGATGCGACAGCCGCTGCTACATTGCGAGAGAGTGCGTCAGCGACTACATGCGATTTTCCTGGGACATACTGAAAAGTGGGGTTGAAGTCCTGGATTGTGACCGACCATCTAGCTAACCTATCTCTGAGGTTTCGTTCTTTGAACAAGTCACATAGAGGGAGGTGGTCTGTCTGGAAATGCATTGGATAACCCTATACTATATCTCTGAAATGTTTCAAGGACCAGACCACTGGTAAAGCTTCCAGATCTGTGACACTGTAATTACGTTCAGCAGACGTAAGGGCGCGACTAGCATCAGCTATTATACGCTTCCTTGATGCTTGATCGAGTTGCATCAAAACTGCACCAAGTCCTGTGCCTGAGGCCTCTGTGCATAGAAGAAAGGGTTTTGTATAATCAGGAAATACTAAAATTGGGGCATTTATTAGAGCTGTTTTGAGTGCTTGGAAGGCTTGTGACTGATCTTTAGTCCAAACAAAAGGTACATTTTTTTGAATAAGTGAGTCAGAGGAGCTCTTATCTTTGCATAGCCCTTAATGAATCTGCGGCAGTAACCACTCAGTCCCAGAAAACTACAGCATCTGCATTGGTAGGTTCTGGGAAATTGATAATCGCCTTAGTTTTGTCTTCATTGGTATGAATACCTTCTGCATCTATTACATGCCCTAGGAAGTTGATTTTCTTCCTTAGGAAGTCACATTTACTAAGGTTGATTTTCAAGCCTGCTAGCTGAAGGCGTTCAAAGACTTGTTGTAGTTTGGCATAATGTTCAGGGATTGATTTACTCACAACAATTATGTCATCTAGGTAAGCAAAAAGAGAGTGGCCCATCATGCCACTGAAGACTGAATGGATAAGTCGCATGAATACTGAAGGGGCATTCCTCAAACCAAAAGGAAGCCTCTTAAACTGACAATGTCCGGAAGGAGTGCTGAACGCTGTAATAGGGCGAGATGATTCCTCCATGTCTACTTGCCAGTAGCCACTGGGTAGGTCTAAGGATGTAAAGACTACGTTGTTTTCACCTAGTGACTCTAGCAAATCTGTGAGAACGGGTAACGGGAAACGGTTTGGGACGATTACAGAATTTACTCTACGGTAGTCCACTACTGGTCTAAAGTGACCGTCTCTTTGGGACTAAGAAAAGTGGGCTATTCCATGGACTGACGGAGGGTTCAATAATGTCCTGCTCTAACATTTTCTGTTCTATCTCATGTTTTTTTTTTCTCAAGCTGTGAGGCAATTGATACGCTGGTATGTAGATCGGCTGAGTACCTGGTACTAGTTCTATGTGATGATTGACGAAGTCTGTCCTACCCATTGGTTCTCCGTGTAAGGGTACATTTTGATAAGACTTTAACAGACTGATTAACTGAGCTTTATGTTGTAGGAAATCTTTACAAGTGAGACTCGAGAGCACGTCAGGTGAAAGAGTCGGAGCAGATCCCTTAGAGTTGATGGCATAGACACCTGTCGGATCACCATCATCATCGTGGGCAGTAGGTATGGAGACTACATCCTGGCACACCTTTACGTCCGCTGGGTACACCAGGAAATCTCCAATCTTTACACCCCTTTTAAGATTCAGTGGAGCAATTGTGACATTTAGCAAGTACTGGTAACGTAAGTTGTCCTCCAACACAGTACACCATGCCGACTCATAAGTCAAGCCATTCACACAACACGTCTCAGGTAATGTTAGTACATCCATTCCTTCTTTCGCACCTATAACACGAACATTGACCTTGGTAAACTCATGCTGTAACACTTTTGATGAAGGAACATGTCATCAACTGATGCTCTTACACGTCTCGATATATTCGGCAAGCATATGCTTCGAAATATATACCAGAACATCCTTCATTTCCTTCATTTCTTGGACATCACTGCTACGGACCCTACAGACACTAAAAGATAAGGCCCATTTTGGAGAACCTCAAAGGCAAGATAAAACACTATTTTCCGGCTCTACAAAAGGTTGTCTTGATGAGTAGAAAAAGTTATTCCATGGCCGTACTTCTTCCAGGAAATACGTACCACCGAAATGTCATCAGTTTAGGATGAAGATATTTGTACTGAGTGCTGTCTTGAATACCATAAGATACACCAGGGAAATGACTGATATTCACCACGATAGTTTTGGCATTTCTGATGCAATAGTGAAGAAAATGATGGAAGATTATGTGGGTAGAGGTCCCATACTCCACACAGACAATTGATAAACCTTTCCAGACCTGGCAGTGTACCTGCTCGCCAGAGACCTTGACCTCCGTGGTACAATTTAGTCAGACCAATGTGGCTTGCCAGTGTTCAGCAGTGAGCAAGACAGAGACACTATGGAGTTGCAACAGATCTTCTTGACCTGCATTGGACAGACAAGCATGAAGAGCAAATGCTATCAACTGTGTACACAGGAACTTTCACTGACACAGGGAAAATAAATCGTGTGATAGGCGAATGTATTCGGAAAACAGACCACAATCGTACCATGCGCTTGGTAGGTAAGAGCGACATGCAGATTGGCTGTGTGGAGTGCATTTGTTGTCCTGTCAAGTGGTATATAACACTCTTTTTCCACTTGGTAGTGTGTGCGATCTTAATGCACAGCACCATTAATGCCAGAAATCCTGACAGCCACTCTCCATGAAGAAGTTCGTACATGTTTGTGGCCATGAAATCTTGCAGGAATATGGTCCACTGTCATCTCCACGGGGGTGTACAAGTACAATTCCTGGCCCTCTGGACCGACTTGGAGCCAAGGATTGGTTTGCTGTACATTTTCTGGAAAAACTTCTGCCACCCAGTGGAGGCCAAGGACCAAGGTCACCAAAGGTCATGACAAACATCAAAAACGCGGGAAAAATTCATAATTATATTATTTATAAGTACACATATCATGTACTGAATTTAGTCTTTTTTCTTGTTTTGCACAAGCATTTCAGCAACATACGAGGCGTTCATGGTGTAAAACCTTCTCTGCCTTTCGTGCTATAGTTCGTCCATGCGAGGTGCTAATCTCGGGTCATGTCGAATATTGGCAGCGACAGTTGAGCCTATCTGGTAACAGACTAACAAGAGCATCTTTCGCCTCTCGTTTGACACACACTACACCACCCACACTGTAAAATTAATACTTATATAAACTTGAACATCAAAACGAGTGGAAAAAATCATAATTAGTTTTTTCCCCCGAAATACCTATATTATATACTGATTTTGTTTATATTACACATTTCTAGTTATTCCAAACAATATCAGCAACATTATTATATTTGTTTTCTTTTTGCGAAAATATATTTCCAAGTGTCGTGTATTATTGCGAATTTGCTGTTTTGAGTTTTCACCTACATCTCCACAGTCGACTTGAGAATTTTCCTTCGATTTCTTACGTACCATAGGATGGGCTTAAGAAGCTAAAAATTTCATTGCCAGGTGCGCGAGACGATCCTCTTGAAATCGGTAAAGAAAACCAATTTGATTTTCTAAATTTGAAAATTGATACCGTGCCAGCCAGTGGGGCACGTAAATTCCTGAAGGCACGGTCACTGGGGGGTTGCAAACACGACTCTGTATTCAAGTTTTGACAGTAACCCAGTTCCGTATGATGAAAACAAACCAGACTTAGTAGGCTGACATATTTCTTTGGTTTCGTTAGGTGAATATCTTGGCATGTTAATTTTAAATTTAATATTAACACCATCTTTCATATTAATATTACCGAATTAAGTTAAAGAATTACCATTAACTGTGCACCCCGCTGCAGGGGGTCACCTTGACGTGGTGGCGGGGCTTGAAACGTGGTTGGCGGTGCCACCTACTTTGGGGGCTTGCCTACCTTTGTAGGGTTCGGCATTTGTCGCCCTCGTGGACCAAGCACCCCCTACATCACTAGTGGAGGAGGCCTGCTGGTGATGTTAGTTCCAGCCCGTTTGCCATCTAGGGCTGGATTGTCGCCTCCCCACGTGTTTGCCGTGCGTGGCATACCGTAATGCTGGGAGACGGGAGTCCTGGAGGTTGAGCGATGCTGCACGATGCGCCCTGCAGCTAGCAATACACCTCTTTGGTCCCTTATTCTGGCCAGACGGGCGGCCTGGTTGGGCCCGATCAGGTCAATCGGCTAGTCATGCGTTGGCTAGGGTCAAGTGGGCACTGGGGGACCTGGTGGCTCCTACCGTCCAGGAGTCACCCTTGCCCGGGTCCCCCGGTGGTTACCCGCGTATACTCTCCCGCTACCTCTGGGGTCGCCAGTGGTGTTGTCCCTGGCACACGACCTCCCCTCGTTGGGCTCCGTGGCGGGTGGAGGGGTGGGGGAATGAAGCCTATTACTTTCAAAATTATGGAGACTGATTCTAACCCCCAGCACCGGTCAAACACGGATACAGTAGTGTTAAGGAACATTTCAAGTTCCTTGACATTCACCTCAATCCACGGTATCCTCAAAGAATTTGGGACGGTCCTAAGGATAAGGCTGCGCAGCGCAGATGCTACTGGCAGTCATAATAATTGTTATGTGACATTTCTGGAGGCTTCTGCGGCATCAGCGGCACATGCTGCCACGCCTAGCTTATCTCTCGAAGGCTCTAATGTTGAGACCTTCTTAATGCGATCAGAAAATGTTAGTGACGATATGGAAGACTATGTGCCAAACATGTTTGTTGACCACATAGCACAGAAGGAAAAACAGAGGGTTTCCCCAACCCCTGTGTGGTTTTTGGCTTATTATAAGGAGAATAACTTTAACTTTATACGAGCATATCAGTACCTCCAGAAGGAGGTGGGTTCAGTCCCCAGGGAGAATATCAAGCGCTATGGCAAGGGGGTCTCACTTCGTGCTAAAAATCATATTCAGGGGAGGATGCTACAACACATGCCTTGCCCATCTGACTGCCCATTCACAACAGTACAGCCTCACAAGAGCTTCAATTACTCTAAAGGAGTAATCTTCTGCGAGGATTTGCATGAGTTTTCTGACTTAGAGATTATGGGTATGTGCCCTGACAGTGTGTCGTCTGTTCGTAAATTAAAGCAAAAATAAGTGATACTTACTTTCTTTGGATCACACTTACCAGGCCATGTTGACATTGGCCCATTACGACTGAGGGTGAAACCTTTTCACGACAGGCCTATGCAGTGTTACAATTGTTTTGAGTATGGACATCTAAAGAAGTTTTGTAAGAGTGGGGCCCACTGTAGTCATTGTTCCTCACTGGAGACACATGACCCTTCGGAATGTGACTCTTGGCCTTATTGTTTTCATTGTCAAGGCCCCCATTCCCCATCGTCCCGTCAATGTGATATCTACAAATTAGAGCAGGATATAGTGACTTTGGCAAACACTCAGCATGTTAGCTTTGGAAGTGCCAGGCGAGAATTAGCCTATAGACAGAAGCCTGGAAGACACTCCTATGCTTCCTCAGTTTCTACCATGGGGAAAACAGCTTTTCCCTCGGGAGGGGTTAGAGCCACTCAGGCGCCCATCATAACACGGGTTGGCTCTGCGGTAGAGAATTCTGAAACCCCTCCAGATAGGCACAACCATCTTGCTATGACCGATTCTCAGGTAGAGGAAAAAGCTACGTCACCATCTCGGTCCGGTGACCAGAAGGTCCCTCACCGGAATGTGCACCATAGCAGATCTCCGAAGAGTATTCCGGTATTCCGGCAGATATCAAAGGACCTGTAAACGGGCCTCACAAACACTCTAAACCTCAGCCTTTGTCGTCATCGGTATCTGGTGCTTGTGCTTTGCCACATGGCGGTAGTAACACACACCACCGACAACCACCAGTTTCTGAGGCAGAGAAAGACAAGAAGAGAAAGATCAGCTCATAGTCTAATGACAACAATGTAGCGGGAGTAGAACGTCTCCCTATGAAAAATAATTCTTTGCTAGCTGCCTCTCCTACTCAGAAGAAATCAAAATTGAGCTTTAACATAGCATGTGATGGTAAAAGCGCCCAGGAGCGCCCTTCCCGGTCTAGGGAACACAGCCCTTGCAGTCATAAAACACAACACCAAGAAGTGAAAAAGAATCATCGAGGAGGCTCCTTAAATAGGTTGGATCGCAAACGTTTTCCTGTAGAAGGTGACCGTCTAGAACTTTATATGGATACTGAGACATCCTTGCACGGTGAGTCCCGGTAGGGACGGCTCATATCCTCTATACAATACTATGCCTAAGATCATTCAGTGGAATTGTAGGGGTTTACGTGCTAATGGTGAAGAAATTGTTATCCTGAAGAACACATTTGATTGGGATGTCCTTTGTCTACAAGAAACAAAAATGGGTTATCATCCATTCAACCCAGGACTCAACTAAGTGTACTATAGCTCACTGCCACCTGCAGGTCTTAGAGCAAAGGGTGGGGCGGCTATTATAGTTAAAAAGAGTGTTCATCATACACGAGTGAATCTCCCAACTCGCCTGCAGGCCTGCGCAGTGCAAGTATTGCTGGACAAAAGGTATACCATATTGTATCTCCCTCCTGAGGAAGTGGTCCAGCTGGATGATCTCCAGGAGCTGGTGGAGATGCTGCAACCTCCTGTCTTGTTACTTGGGGATTTCAATGCCCACAACATTTTGTGGGATGGGAATTCCACGGATGGCCGTGGTACTATGGTTGAAGCGTTACTCCTGTCAAATAACCTATCATTACTCAATGATGGTGCACCTACACACCATACATTGCACACTAATACCTATTCTTCTATTGATCTAAGCATTTGTTCCTCTGACTTATTATCTTTCAACTGGTCTGTGCTACAATGTTTGCATGGTAGCGACCATTTTCCAATCGTAATTGACACCCTTACTGGGTCACCTCCATCAATGCCACCAAAACTGTGTATAGATAAAGCCGACTGGGAAAAGTATTTTGCAACCTTTGATTGTTCCATAGACTTCTCTTCTTTTGAGAACCACATCCAAGCGTATGACTATTTCGTTGCACAAGTCTTAGAGTGCGCCCGGGTCTCTATCCCCAGATTTTCTGGCAATTTTCATCGTCCAGTTGTCCCTTGGTGGGATAAAACATGCGCTAATTTGAGACGCATCACACGGTCTTGTTATAGACGTTACAAGTGCAATGCTTCTCAGACAAATTATTTAATATATCGTAGAGCGCTAGCAAAAAAACGTAAATATTTTAAATGGGGTAAACGTAATTCGTGGCATAAATATGTAGGAAGTGTCACATCTAAAACACCCATAGGAAGAGTTTGGGCTAAGGTGAGAAAGTTGTCTGGCAAATTTGCTCCTCACCCTCCTCCTTGTCTGAAGGTGGATGGAGTTGAGATTTCAGCCCCTGAAAAGGTGTCTAGCTTCTTTGTCCGCCATTTTGCCAGTATTTCAAGTTCAGCAGGGCGCCCATCAGTACCCCCTTTGGGCTCTGCAGTGATAGACCAGGAAGAATATAATAGGCCTTTCATAGTCAGGGAATTGAATCAAGCTCTACGGGCTGCAGGGTCTTCTGCCCCCGGTGAAGATGGCATACATTATGACATGATTAGCCACATTCCACATGAATATTTGCTGCTTTTGCTGGACATTTACAATGAAATTTGGCTCTCTGCCATTTTTCCAGAGAGCTGGAGGACATCAGTCATCATCCCCATTCTCAAGCCAGGAGAGGATGCAACACTTCCATCGAGTTATAGACCGACAGCGCTTACTAGCTGTTTGTGCAAATTATTTGAGAAAATGGTTAACAGTAGATTAGTTTGGTGGCTGGAGACTGGAGGCCACATTTCCCCCGTGCAGTTTGGTTTTTTTCCGTAGAAATCGGTCCACTATGGACCCTTTGTTGCGCTTGACAACAGATATTCAGAATGGTTCTACAGCTAATAAGCAAACACTCGGGGTTTTCTTTGACTTGGAAAAGGCGTATGATACAACATGGCGTATGGGTGTATTGTCCAGCTTACAATCTAGAGGTTTGTGTGGGACCATGTTTCAGTTCCTGCAGAGCTTCCTTTACACACGTTATATCAGGGTCCGAATTGGTAGCACAGTTTCTCCTAAAGTTTTACAACCAGAGGGCCTACCCCAAGGCAGCGTTTTGAGTGTCACATGTTTCATCATGGCTATCAATGGAGTAGCTGAAAGAGTCGAGCATGAAGTTATGATCCAAAGTTCGCTCTTTGTCGATGACTTTGCCATATACTGTACTGCAGCCGACCCTAATATTGCAAGACTGCAATTACAAAATGCTATCAATTGAGCACAAACTTGGGCAAAGGAGTGGGGTTTTCGCTTCTCTTCTTCGAAAACCGTGGCCATCAAGTTTTCGAGGAGGAATTCGATTGTAGTTCCCCATCTCTTCCTGGGAGAACACATATTGCCCTATGAAGACAAGGTGCATTTCTTGGGGCTTACTCTTGACAGTACTCTCACTTGGAAGGAGCATATTTTACAGCTGAAGGCCAATGTTATGCGGTCTCTTGATATCCTTAAGGTTCTTAGTGGGAAATTTTGGGGTGCTGATAGACCCACACTTCTCCGACTATATGCAGCCCTGTGTCGCTCCAAATTGGAGTATGGTTGTCAGATATATTCCTCGGCGGCCAAGTCTACCCTCAAGCTTCTAGACCCTGTGCATAACTCAGCAATGAGAATCTGCACTGGTGCCTTTCACACTTCCCCGGCAGAGAGTCTGTATGTTATGGCGGATGAGTTACCCCTGGATCTTCGCAGAATGGATCTTAGTTTGCGGCTTTTCTTTAAGACTCAAACGTCCTTATCTAACCCTGTCTACCGTCTGATGAAGGATTTTCGCCTGGCAGGGAAGTATGAGGAACGTAAGAGTCTTCCAAGGCCTCTTCATATTCGTATGCATGGATTACTACAGGATATATCTTTTCAAAATCTCCAAGTACGACAAATCTCTTATTCTCCAGTCCCTCCTTGGATTATTCCTGAGGCCCATGTCTGCAAACCTGTTTGTATTAAGCAATCGCGATCGTCAGCTGAAGTTAGAGCCCTGTTTCTGGAACATTCCCAGATTCATGACTCGACCACTAAAATTTACACGGATGGGTCAAAATCAGCTGTTGGTGCCGGCTGTGCAGTTTTCACTGGTGACACTGTGCATCAGGCGAGACTCCATGATGCTACTTCAGTTTTTACCTCTGAGCTTTATGCTATTGCCCATGCGTTAAAATTAGCGTATGACAGCAGGGACAGTCAGTTTACCTTATTTTCTGATTCTCTGAGTGCCCTTACAGCCATTCTAGTCACCCTTTGGTGACGCTAATTCAGGAGTGGCTGTTCCGATTAGCTTCACGCCGCAAGAGGCTTCATTTTTGCTGGATCCCTGCTCATGTGGGAGTGCCAGGCAACGAGGAGGCAGATGCCGCCGCAAAGGAGGCTGTTCATGGCATTATAGGTAATTTTCCTGTCCCTTTTGCCGACCTTAGGCGACATATATCTGATTTCGTCAGGAGGAAGTGGCAGGAACGGTGGTCATCCCTCACTGTCACAAATAATAAACTGAAAGCAATACATCCTTCTGGGCAGGTTTGGCCAGCATCAGACAGTACTCTGGGCAGACGTTCGGATGTTGTTCTGACTAGGCTCCGTATTGGTCCACGCGGTTAACACACCGCCACATTTTATGTGGCGATCAACCTACCCTATGTGAGGTTTGTCGCGTCCCTGTGACGGTGGAGCACCTTTTAGTTCACTGCAGAAGATTTTTAATTCCACGGAGCACTGCAGGTTTTGATACTCACAGTGTCTTAGACATTTTAGGTATTTCCGCCGATATTTTTAAGGTAGTGAAATTTTTGTTAGATTGCGATGTATTTTATGACATTTAACTTATAGCCTTTATGGTGTTACTTTTTTGTACCATCTTTTGTAATCAGATTACTCATATGTTTTTATTCTGATTTTATATTGATTTTTAAAAGTTCTTGTTGTTGGGCACTGAATGACCACATCGGTCCTAGTGCCTGACCTTGTGCCAAAAGTTTATCAATCAATCAATCAACCATTAACTGTGCAGATTAAAATAATAAAATCCTAAATTTAGGAAATATAATTACCTTACTAACTTTGAGCTGAAAATTTATTGTGATCTCATTAATTGTATTAAAATGGTGCTTCAACTGACCTGAAAATTTGTAGTGATCTCGCTAATTGTTTGAAGATGGTGCATCAACTACAGTTGCACCTCATATTCTAATTAGCCATGGATCGAAACCAAGTGGTGGCCTTATGATTTTCTGTTTGTGGAACACTGACTGGGACGATTGGTGGTCTCACGGGAATTAATTAAATGATCTGGACTGCCATAGCTTAGCCTTTTGGGCTACCAAAAGGGTATTAGTAATAACAGTACCTGATTCATCTGAAACATGAACCTTGTGGAATGCAGGCTGATATTTCTTTCTTGCAGATTATCCTTTTTCTATCGGGAAAATGGTAGGGTAGAGGGATAGATAAGGTAGTAAGGAGTGTTTGTATAATCAGGCAGTGGAACCGCATGGTTATATCAGTGCCACCACATGAAGGCGTACCTCTCCAGCACCACAGTTGGTCGATGACCGATGCCATCTCGTGTTGACAACTTTTTTTTTTATGCAAGGAAGAAGGAACCAAAGGCCACAGGCCTGCATACTGTTCCTTCCAAGAAAAAGTAAAAACAATACAAAAGAGAGCAAAATTCAAGATCCGTTCATTTCGAGATGCCTGGACATACTGCGTTTGAAAGACTGGAGATCATAGGAAGTAGGAAATACAGACAGAGGAAGACAGTTCCAGAGTTGACCAGTTGCATAAATGAAGGACTGGAAGTAACGGTTAACTCTTGCATTAGAGAGTTGGACAGAATAGGGATGAGAGTTTGTTGCTAGACGGGCACGTA
>JAGKTI010002460.1:48783-66796 GCA_018397915.1 Birgus latro
ACCTAAAATATACACAACTTGTAAAGTAATGGAGGTTAATTCCTAGGCTAACACGTTCATGGTCACGGTTTCTGTTTTATTCTATTCCACCTTGCAAAAGAATGTTATTCTACCTGAAAGTGAGTGGTTGTTTTGGACTTACATTATATTTCTGTGAGAGAGTCTTTATGTCATCAGGTTTAGTGACAAACACGGGAAGTGAATGACAAGGCTCCTTATCCACTGTAGTTCCACGATGTATGTCTTATTTCAGCCCTGCAAGATCCTAAGAATTGTGCTCCGTTTTGGGTTGATTTTTTAAAACTAAGCGGTGAGATACTGTATTTACTAGAGTCATTTCATTCTAATTTGGCATAATACTGCCACATTTCCATCGTCAGTGTAGTCTTGTAACATTATACAACCAGAATATGATACTGGTCATGACGAAGCGCTATTGTAAGGATTTTGAACCTTGAGATCGTCTCCTGCCAATGAGCAACATAAAATGAACAGAACGAATATCTGGGCCAAATTATGGTGAAAACATTATAACTTCTTCAGTACAAATCTTCACCCTTATGTTGAATAAAAGCGTCTGTAAGTATCAATTCCGTACTTTTTTTTTTATGCGAGGAAGAAGGAACCAAAGGCTATAGCCCACAAAACAGTTCTTTCCAAGAAAAAACAAAAACGGTACAAAAATGAACCAAATTCAAGATCCGTTCATTTCGAGATGCCTGGACACACCGCGTTTGAAAGACTGGAGATCATTGGAAGTAGGAAATACAGACAGAGGAAGACAGTTCCAGAGTTGGCCTGTTGCATAAATGAAGGACTGGGAGTAACGGTTAACTCTTGCATTAGTTGGACAGAAAAGGGATGAGAGTTTGTTGCTAGATGAGTGCTACGCACCCGTCATAGAGGTGGAGGGATGCAAGCAGACAGTTCAGAGGAGCAGTGACCATTGAAGCAGTGATGGAAAAGAGATAAAGAGGCAACAGTGCGGCGAAGAGACAGAGATTGAAGGGAGCTAGTAAGAGGAGGAGAGTTGATGAGACGAAAAGCCTTTAACCCCCTTAACCGCGGGTCGTCACTTTTGTGACGGTCGGGTGCAATGGATCATACCGCAGGGCATCACTTGAGTGACTCTGTGTTATTTTTAATTCGCCATACACCTGAAATTGGCTAATTATCACTTGGCAACATCCAACCTTCACTCGTTCGCTAATTTCCCCTGCTTTTTTCCCTGTGAAATATGCCGTATGAGCTACTCTCGTAATATAAATGTATATAAGAAAGGAAGGGAGAAGCCTGAGTGAGATTTATATTCACCTGGAACTACCTAATTTATTATGGATTGTCTATATTTCCTATGACTGATTTCTTAGCATATACATTAGCAGCTGATATTTTCAACTCTTTGCTACAGAGATACAGTCACTTCGTTCTCATCCTTCACGGTGAAAGCATGCTCCTCCATTTCTGCCGCTTTTGCGCCTATTATAAAAGGCCCTGTTACCTCTACCCCTACTAAACATCGTGTGGGAAGCGGTAAAGGACTGTAGATATATACAATTGTAATAAAGTACTAGAAATAATAAAGTGAGTGTATATATGAATAAGAAATGACAGAATACCAGTGGCGAATTAGGGGAAGTGGGAGGCTCGTACGCGCTTGTATTTTACATTGATTTCACAGTGTTTTTTTTTTTTTTAGTATGAGTTCCAAACTACTCGGAAATCATTGAATAGTGTTTCTAGTGATAATATCTGGCAGTCATATTCAGATTAGGGGATGTCATGAAGTGTGAAGTGGAGACTTAGTTACCCAACTTCAGAAGTCTCCACAAGTCCTACGGTAGTCGATGAGTGCTAAAAAAAAACATCCCAGGAGAAAGCTGCAGGTATGTGCGATATGCATACTTAATTATACTATGCTAGGACTAATAACTGATTTTTGCAAATATTTTTAAAAAGTCACTCGGCGCCTCTGACAACCCCGCGGTGTAGGGGTTAACTCCACCCTATTGAGAAGAGCTGTATGTGGAGAGCCTCCCCACACATAAGAGTTGCACTTTAAACAGGGACGGATAAAACTTGCATATATGTAAAGTCACCAACTGTGGTAAAGATGGCTTAGCACACCTAATCTCTTGGAAGCAGATTTTACAAGAGATGCAATATGATCTTTTCAAGATAAGTCCAGAGTGAATGAAACCCCAAGCGTGTTCAAGGATGATGCAGGATTGAACTGGATATTATTAACCCATCATGTCCCGACCGATTTCCAACCCCCAATATCCCCCAGTCCCGAGCATTTTCGGAAATTTTTTTTCTTTGGCTCTAACCTTCGCTTTTGGTGAGAAACACCGAAAATTCATAGAGAAATCGCCATCCTAAGGCTATAAATGGTGCTACAGGTGATGAGTCAGCCTTACGTTTTCCCTTTTTCTCAGTGTACCTGGCTAAAGAAAACGAACTATGGAAGGGTTAACTAATTCAAGCCACTTTAAATTATGTATTTATTTATTTTTTGGTACGAATTTATGTGTAGTACAAGACTATATTAGTTTTCACACATTTATGTAGGCAACAGAAGCATTGTTCAGTCACCAAACACATCCACATATGGCACCTTCCTTTATGACATTACAACCTCATCACTTCTGTTTGCTTCTTGCTCTATCTTCTTTATTTCCTTGTCCTCCTCCTCAGGAATCACTTTCACTGTGAATTTCATCATTGGAGAGACCGTGGGGCAACATACCTTTACTGGCCAGGTTACTGCTAACATGTGAATTGCCCAGTGTCGGGGGGAGGGGGGAGGGGGGTTAGGTGGGACCAGGCAGTATCCCCGCTTGACAGCAGGAAGAGGAAGGTTTCCAACATATGCCTACCAAAAATCTCCCATGAAAAATGAAAATTGTGCAAATTATGACTCTTGCAATTGAGTGACGTAGCTGTACGTCAATGGTTGTAGCTGTGACAAAACGTTGCGACGTACTCATACGTCGATGGGATTTCTCAGGTTAAACATTAGTGGGTACTCCTGTGGAAGATTTTGACGGTTTGATAGGTGTAAAAACTGAGACTTTGATGCTTTATAAACAACAAATTTATTGTTACCCCAGTCAGAGATACGAGCCAAGTCAGACATTAGGTTTGCCATAGCCTCATCCTTGTTTGTTGAAGTAACTGCTGAGATGGACGTTGTGGGAACCGAATGGAAAGGTGAAGGGTGGAATCATCAGGTTATGAGTGGATAGGGTTAGATCTACAGCTTAGAAGATCAATGATGAATAAAGGAAAGAGAGTTGGTGATAGGACAGGGCCCTGAGGAAAACCACTGCTGATAGAGCTAGGAGAAGAACGATAGCCGTAAAGGAAGCTGTAGGTGAAAGTACAGATAGAAGCATAGAAATCGTAAGAGAGCAATTTGGAAATTAAAGATTAATGTCAGACTCGATCGAAAGCTTTTGAGATGTCAAGTGCAACGGCAAAGCTTTCGTCAAAGTCCCAAAAGGAGGATGACCAGGAGTCTGAAAGACAGGTGAGAAGATCGCCAGTGGAGTATCCCTGACGGAACTCATACTGACGATCAGAAAGAAGGTTGTGACAGGAAAGATGTTTTAAAATTTTTCTGTAGCCCAGGAAACAGTGTAATACGCTGGGCGGTGCTGTGGGACGAATGCGGCAATAAGGGTTTCCATTCGAGGATTTGGTTGGGGTTTATTGCTCAGATAATGCTACTCAGGATGAGTCATTGGAGATCCCTGCCTTAACCCGTCATGTCCTGACTGATTTCCAACCTCCTATACCCCCCAGTCTCGAGCATTTTCGGGATTTTTATTTTTCTTTGCTCAAACCTTCGCTTATGGTGAGAAACATCGAAAACTCATAGAGAAATCGCCATCGTGAGGATATAAATGGTGCTACAGGTGTCATTTAGCCTTACGTTTTCCTTCTTTCTCAGGGTACCTGGCTAAAGAAAACTAACTATGGAAGGGTTAACTAATTCAAGCCACTTTAAATTACGTATCTATTTATGTATTTGGTACGAACTTATGTGTAGTACAAGACTATATTGGTTTTCACACATTTATATAGGCAATAGAAGCATTGTTCAGTCACCAAACACATCCACATGTGGTACCTTCCTTTATGACATTACCACCTCATCACTTCTGTTTGTTTCTTGATCTAGCTTCTTTATTTCTTTGTCCTCCACCTCAGGAATCACTTTCACCGTGAATTTCGTCATTGGAGAGACCGTGGGGCAACATACCTTTACTGGCCAGGTTACTGCCAACAGGTTACCAGTGTGGGGGGGAGAGGGGGTTAGGTGAGGCCAGGCAGTATCTTCGCTTGACAGCAGGTAGAGGAAGGTCTCCCACATATGCCTGCCAAAAATCACCCATGAAACTTGAAAATTGTGCAAATTATGACCCTTGCAATTGCGCGTCATACGCGTACGTCGATGGCGTAGCTGTGACATAACGTTGCGACTTACCCATACGTCGGGTTAAATGACAGTACTGAGCAGCTTGGTTTCGGTCCTCTACACTCCTAATGGGCCAAAAAGGATGGGTGACATAGAAATATTCCCAGACGATTTCATTCATCTTAGGAGAGACTTTACCAAATGGATACGTCAGACATGGCTTCCAAAGAAAACCGTTTGGTATTTAGCAAGAACAAATACAAACAGCCTACATCCCTGCAGCGAAGGCGTTAACAGCGTTTAGAGAGAGAGAGAGAGAGAGAGAGAGAGAGAGAGAGAGAGAAGAAGGTAGGTTACTGGTGCATTAAATTTTAAGCAGTCAGTATCACATAGTCATTATAACTAGCCTCACATACTCGTATGCCCTGGTACCCCACAGACACCCCTCCCCTCCTTCAACTCGATTACTTATTCCAGATTATATTATTGTTGACTCCACACGATTTTATTCAACTTGAGAAGGATGTCTAGCAGCGAAGGGGTTTATTAAGGCTGCATCAGTCCAATGGAAAAGTCTTCCCTGAGCTCAATAAATACATCTAAAGATAGCTGGACGACTAAGAAAACGTCATGGGATTCAAGTGGATACCATGAGATGGTATCAGTTATCGATCAATGTGGTGTTGGAGAGGAACGCCTTCATGCTGTAGCACTGATATAACCATGAGGCTCTACTGCCTGATTATACAAACGTTTCTAAACACCCTCTCATTCCTCGAAAGTAGCAGGATTTGCAGGATGAGGGAAAATTCAGCCTGCATTCCATATGGTTATGTTTTGTGGTGAACCTGGGACAACAATTACTGCTGTTATTACTACTCTCTTTGCTAGTCCCCAAATCCACAGGCATGGTAAGGTCCAAAGGCTAGCCTACAATAGTTCATATCATATATGTCCCAGGAAACCACCTACGTCCTTGCCAGCGTTCCAAAGCTAGAAAAACGTATGACCTCCTCTCGCATTCGAACCAGGACGAGCTAGTACATGACCTCTTACAGTCAAAGACGATTAAAATTACAGTATTCATTCATTTAATGGAATAGATTAAAAATTCAGTGTGGTTATACAAATGCCGTAACACAACAGATGATGATGATGATGAGATTCGCCACACGGGTGTGGCACGGGCTCAGGGTGGAGAGCCCGTAAGTGACAAATCATGATGATAAAGAATTAAAGAGGAGCATCCGCTGCATGGCGGCAGACGGACGCGGACAAAAGAAAGGAAATCAAGAAAGTGGCGCTATGACTAGCGAGGCGGAGGGTAAGAGGAGACAGTGGAGAGGAGGGAAGAGACAGGGGAAAGAGCAACCATCTCAGCAGCAGTGTCAGAACGAGAGACACGCCTGACAAGATGGTTGCGAAGAGAAAGACGGAGAGAAACAGTGGAAGGGCAGTCCAAAAGATAGTGTAGAAGAGGCCAGTCGTCTAGGTGGTGACAGTAAGTGCACGGATCAGGTTGCCGCCCGGATATTTGTGAAAAACAGAGGTGCCCAAGCCGGAGGCGGCGGAGACCCACTATGAGAGCATTAGGGGTGTGGGGCGGGGCAACAAGCGGCTCATAGCGAGTTGCCCGCGCAAACCACGAGGCAGATCGTGAGCCAGCAGCAACCTGATCCTCATGAGCCTCGCGAGTGAGCCTTAAGGTGGAGGTGTAGGCTTTCCTTTTAACACTCGCGAGGCTGTGCCCTAGTGAAAGGTGACAGTGGGGAGAGCGGTGGCACGCCGAGCAGCGGCATCAGCTGCTTCATTGCCGCGGATACCCACATGGCTGGGTATCCGATGAAGAGTGATGTCGGTGCCCCGGCGTGCAATGGTGTCAGCCACAACTAGAATGGAAGTCAGCAGGGCAACATTTTCTTTAAAGTGCCGCGCACGAAGACTGAGCTATGACGAGAGCGAGTCTGTATGAATAATGAGGTGCCTATGGTGGTGTAGGCTGGCATCTCTAAGGGCACCAAGGATGGCGACAAGCTCAGTCTCGTACACAGAGGCTCCTGAAGGGAGCCTCCATGTCTCAGCACGGCCCTCACAGTAAAATGCTGCACCCGCTGAACCATCAGCAGTGACTGATCCATCAGTGTAGTATTCTGCTGTCCCCGGGACACGAAGAGTCACCATCCTTCTCAGTGCATCTTGCCGCAACAGTGAGGGCAGGGATGCTCTAGGGGAGGCACTGGAAGGGGCAAGTCCACGAATCACAGGGGGCAGCCATGGTGGTGGAGGCGAGTAGTCAGGATGAGGGAGGTCTGGGCCTCCCTGCAAGGTCTGGGTAAGGGCAAGTTTATGGACAATCGCCACAACAGAGTGTGCCCAGTCCCTTCTCGAATGCTAGAGGTTAAGAGGCCTGTCGAGGGTGCGCTGCAGCACAGCAGAGACAGACAGCTGAGGTTTGGATCTGCAGAGCTGCGCAGCAACTCCTGTTGATCGACTCCAGACGCGATGTTGGAGAGAGGGAAAGCCACTCTCCAACCTCAGATTCTCGGCGCGCGTCCACATAGGAGCACCCAACATCACACGAAGTGCAGAGTTTTGCAGGACTTCGAGAGAGCGGACCTGCTCACCCGAGAGTCCGACAAGACACGTTGCACTGTAGTCAACAAGTGACCGTATTGCGTGCGTGTAGAATGTTCTTAGAGTACGAGGTGAGGCACCGAGATTCCTGTGGGAGAGAGCTTTTAGGGCAGAGATACGAGGGGCCGCCCTCTCTCGCAGGTACTTGACATGCTTTGAGAAGGTGAGGCGGCTGTCCAACCACACTCCCAAGTATTGGTGACTGAGAACTATGCCAAGCTGCTGCCTTCTGAGTGAGAGGGGATGTTCAGGTGGACGCATCCCAAAAGGCAAGCATTTCGACTTATCGGGGTTCAATTTCAGGCCCAGTTCACAGCACCTATCATGGAGGCGGGTTAGAGCAGCCGGTGCATGTCTATAGCAATCCTTACGAGAGATGACGAGCACGAGATCATCTGCGTAGCAGAGGAGGGTGGTACCTCAGCCAAAGTCAATCAACAGCAGCTGTTCGACAAGGAGATTAAATAGGAGGGGACTGAGCACGCCTTCCTGTGGCGTTCCGTTGATATGAGGGTGAGGGGGAGAGAGCTGTCCCTGAAAGCGTACACTAGCAGAGCGGCCAGTAAAGTAGTTGCGCAGCCAGGAGAGAATCCTGCCACGAACACCCTTGGCAACGAGCGCTGAGAGTACGGCCTCAGGGACAGCTAACTCAAACGCCTTCTCTACATCAAGGAAGACAGCCAAGCCTCGGCCATGTCTCAGCTCACCTAGAAAGGAGGCCAAACACTGCACAGCACTTCTGCCAGGGAGATAGGCAAAGAGATGCGGGTGCAGCGGGCCCAACCTCCAGGAAAGAGGAGATAGAACAGAACAGCCTAATATAGCATAATATGTGTTTAGACTGCGTACTTAACGAAAAGTTCGCAAACTTAGTTCAACCAAACATAATTATGATAGAGTAACATCATGAAAGGAATGTATAAAGAAGTATTATTCCTTAAGTGAAATGAAGGAAATATATCAAAGTTTAATTGTTGGTGTGTCTGTCTAAGGGTATGTCCACACTGCCGAATATTCCGTAACTTTGTGTTACGGAACAAGGTTACACTAACATGTTATGGTATGTTTCGAGACAGTTCCGGAACATTTCTGTAACCAGGCCACAGTTACCTCTCGGTGTGCGATTATGTTCCTGACAGTGTTCCAGAATGTGCAGTAACTACGCGTAACCCTGTTACTGTTACATAGGTTATGTGTGTGTGTGGTGGCTGGAGTTACCCTCCAGCCACTGCACTGGTATATATTTGTCCGGGGGATGGGCTCTGCCCCAACCAACACAACACAAGAACACCCAACACACATACACAGAGCAACACGCAACACACACAGCCCCCTCTCACGGTCACATCACACAACACTGACGGGCCCGCTTAATGTATAAGGCCCGTGCATCCGCTATGCGGATGCGAATCTACAACGAACGAACGGCTCTGCCCCCCCCCCACGCCAGCGTCCTCTGTCGCCATGCAGAGGACGCCCCCTTGTTTATTTACTGCCATCCTCTGATGGGCTCTCCACCCCGAGCCCGTGCCACACCAGTGTGGCGAATCTTTAAAAAAAAAAAAAAATAGGTTATGTAACTTGGTGTGGACGTATCCTTACGGAACTGGATATTCACAAAATGAATACTAGGTAGTGTTTGTATGAAATTCAGTGAGTCCTATATAGTTATGATACAAAGTACTATCCATGGTTACTAGCCAAATCAACCACCAGTCTGACTACATTTTTCCCCTAGCTTAGCTGATATGGGTTAGGAGTCTTTATCAGGTGATAACAACCCGTTGTGCGATAACACAGGCATCATAGTCCACTTGCCAACCCACTGAGTTCCACTGGGAACCTATGAATGTTCAAAAGTACGAGGTTTCTTATTATCGCCCGTCTTTACAAGGCGAAGCGATAATGTTTTTACCCGCCTGTGTGTGTGTGTGTGTGTGTGTGTGTGTGTGTGTGTGTGTGTGTTCCCATTATATCTCATGAACCGCTTGAGCTATCAACATGAAAAACTTCAGGGTATCAAGATATGACCAAAATTTTGGCCGAGTTCGAAAATGGGCATTTGGGGTCAAGGTCAAAGTCACCAAAATAGCTGCTAAAGTTCATCTAGTTTTTAGTATACGCCTTCAGCACCATTAAATCTCATGAACGGCTTGAGCTATCAACATGAAACCTTCAGGGTATCAAGATATGGCCAAAACCCTGGACTTGGCCAACAGCATATTCTGGCAGGTGATTAGCATTCGGCTCCCGAATGCTTTTCTCTCATAGGCTTTGTAATTGTAAGGGTATTTTAAGGTATTTCAGGCTGGTTGTCCTCTTGACGACCTTGGGCATTTTTTGTATGCAAATCATGGCTGCCATTATTTTAAAAAAATATCATCTTTATCTTTGGGTCAGAGCAAGATAACGAGACATTATGGTGTCTAAACCTATGTTTTTAAGGCCAAAGATTAACATAAAGCCATTGAATATGTCGTCACATGCATTTATTTTGCCTCAACAGAGAACATTTTACCAGAATTGGTTAGAAATACATATTTACAATTATTAACGATATGGCCGCAAGAGGGTAAAATAGAAGGCGGAAGTGATATAATTCTTAATTTGTTGCTTCTTTACTCAAACCGAGACAACTCTGCCACTACAGCTTGTCAATATGAATAGACTTTACCTCTGGAGAGACGATAATCTGAACCAGTAGTAGTTATCTTTATTTTTAGGATTTGGGGTTTGTCATTATATTCTACTATATACTTGTCTGTTTACAGGCATCTGTCTCTGGCATGAAGCATTAGTTCCTGCATGTATAGCTAGTGACCAGAACTAATGTATATGGATCATGCATGAAATCAGAACAGTAGATATACGTATATGTAATCTGACGTCTGGATTTACCTATAACTGCTTTAATCTGTTATTAATTATAATGCAAGGGTGTAATGACACGTACAAGATGCCTTATTGACGCCGTAACTCACCGCCATGTGGATTATTTAAAAAAATATCTAGCACAGTCGAAACAATGGAACAGCTAAGGCATGGCATCAAGGTTGGTGACAAGACTGTCTTCGACATGGAGACTATTTTCCTCCATCTTCTCATGGTAGGACAACAGTTGCAGCTGCAATTACAAAGTATCTTCCAGTATGAGTTGTGTGGAATCGTTTCCTCACTTACTGACGAGTATGGCGGCCTGTGCAAGGGCAACAATCTGTACATGCCAGACGCCTTGGTGTCCTGCAGCAGAGCGCAACAACTCCCGACGTTATCATTGTGGATGCACAGCAGCTCCTGTATCGCATAACATGGCCTCATGGTGGTGATGAATCTGCGCTGGTCGAGAATAGTAAGCACAGTCTAATAGTCAAAAGATTTTGGTGTCTGACAAGTACTACGACCTCTCAGTCAAAGATGATGAGAGAATGCGACGTGGTGGTGAGGGTACCACTAACTACAACCTGACCATCAATAATCCACATCCAAACAGGTATGCCATTATGAAGAACAAGCACAACAGAACATCAGGTAGTCAAGGAATTGACCACTTGCGAGTTCGGGGCTACAAGGAGGTTGAAAATATCGACACGCAACTTTCGCACATCAGCATAAATCGCTTTTAAAACAGAGAAATATAGTGTGAAAATAACTTTGATATAACATCAAGTATATACTGAGCCATGTTTTGAACAGATTTAGCTGTAAGGAAAATACCGAGCAATATCTCAAACCTTGTGAAAAGATGGCCGGTCTTCGGAACGGTACTTTCCCTTATTTACGTCTAAAAGGATGCATAACATTGTTCAGCTAGTACTTGATACAATGCCAAAGCTATTTTCACACAATATTTACTCATTTTATATGCAGTTTATACTGATTTTACAAGAATTATCAGTAATGATATTTTCAGCTTCCTTGTAGCCCAAAACTCTCAAGTGGTCAATTACAACCCATCTCTTAGGTGGCATCAAAGGCTTTGCATCGTCTCGTCCTTTTTTTTTACTTACTGTCCATATTACACCTTTTAGCTTTCTATTCGACCATATTATATCGTCTTAATATCGACATAGTTTGCTACAATATCAGGCAAGAGGATACTGAGTTAGGGAAGTGGTGTTACGAGATGTCTAGATACACATAGAATACGTCCATAAAACAAACCACCAGTTTTTGTTGTAACAAGTGTGCCATTAACTGAGTCAATTCATCTGGTGGTAACACAGCAAAACAAAGCCGTCACTGTAATAAGGGGGACAGATGTGACCCTCATGTCATGAAAGGACTGAAATTAATCTGCAGTTACTTATTACCTGTCAAATCATCTTCATTCTTCCTGCCACTGGACGGTTTTATTCAGCTAACTGGAGAAATCTCTTAGGCAGTGGGACAGTCCTTTCGCCGTGATGAAGTCTTTTATGTTTTATTTTTGTCATCTTTAGGCACTTCAGTCAACTTAGGAGTTTTTCAAACGGTGAGGGATAATTATCGCCATAATCGTTACTCCTACGAGTTTGTCCTAACTTTAGTTCGGACAAAAGAAGTTTATTAATTGTTATCTCTATTTTTTACAGACTTGGGTCCCTAAGACTGAATAAAATGTTTGGGGTTGGCTGGAATAGAACACTACAGTTGTTCCCACAGCAGAGGATTAACCTCTTGAATCTGTTTTTTTTTTTTTTCCTGTTCTTTCCAGATGATATTGTTGATCTTATGGAAGACTTTTCTGACTGAATGGGTTAATGAAATTATCTCTTAACTTGTGAGGCCCAAAACATCTCTTCTAAGAAAAATGATGTCCAGGGGTTTGCTGAGTAATACAAAATATATCATCAGGCTGAAGGGGTTAAACTGTGACTCACACCCACCCAAATACAATAGTCTGGTGTTCACCAAAGTACAGTACTATAGTCTTTTCACCTTAACCTGGCTCAGATTTTTTTTTTTTTTTGGGGGGGGGGGGCTTCGGCAGCTTATTTCATTTAACTGAATGGCAGAAAAGACAGCACTACGGCTACACACCCGTTCCACTGCCGTTCTTCTAGCAATTATTTCCTGCAGCATCTCAACATTTTAGGTGGAAAAATGGTAATTTTAGGCCAAGTTAGATATAGAGAGTAAAATGCAGACTGTTGGCCCATTAGAGGGCTGTTCTTGCTGCCATCAGACAATTATTATAAACTTATAAAGGACCTCCAGTACTTTGTTGTGAAATATTTACCCCACAACTTGGTGGGGCACGGGCATACAGAAAGCCCGTCAGAGAGAAGGCAGGGGAAAGGCTCCCCCATGGGAGCATAGCACGGCAGGCAAACAGACGGACGAGGAGGGGCGGCAAAGGCAGGAGAGAAGGCGAGGGCAATGGCGGACGATCGTATGGCCGGCTGATGTTCGAAGATCGACGAGGGCAGGGCGGGGACGGCAGTAGGATGGAAGGCGCTGCGCTGATTGAAGGGACGCCAAAGGCGTGCTCCAGGTGGAACGCCGCCCCGACGCTGCCCTTAACCCCCAACAAGGGATAAAGCATGGATCCTTTATTTTCTCTTATGACGTACTACACAGAACTCACCTTCAGAAACAATGAACAGACAGGATCAGAAACGTAACTGAAAAACGCACCTGTATAGTAAGTTACATTTCTGTACCCATGTGTTTTGCCTCATCAGATTTGATAAACCAGTGAGAAAACTTTCGGAAGCAGCACATATTTGTGTAAAAAATATATAACTACCCATGTACAGTAGATGAGCTTCTGTCTGTCCAGACGTGCTGCGAATATAGCACTGAAGTCAAGACAGAGACGGAGTAAGCCGACAGGATTAACATTGGCACAGCCGAACAGGACGCATCACACACACAGGAAACTAAAATTTGCCACTGTACAAAATAATATCTCGGGTCTGATCCTTACTATCCAGTCTCTCTCAATATAGTTTCTGTGTAACCCGAAACGTTAGAGACCTACTAAATTAAACAGGGTAAAAGCAGCAATGGTAGTGTGATAGGTGAGAGAAGCGTAGTTACGTCACACAACCGTATTTTTGGTAGTACTGTTATTTCGTGGTACATCTCCTGTAACGGGTATGCAACTATACTAGTACTCTGCTTGTTACGCGTAAATCTCTCGCATGTTATTTATAATTTAATATCAAAATAGTTTATTTCAAAAGATAAGAACCCCTTCACCCTGAAGATGAATGTTTTTAGTTAAACAAACCTATACGATTTTAGTCAATGAAAAAAAATCATCACAGTTTAATCAACTGTTATTATTAATCTCGATTCAAAACATAAACTTTTATCAAATGTCTGTGTACATAGCGGGAATTCTGGACATTTGTTCTGTTATTCCAGGTCTGCCTTGATATATTTTGCAAGTTACGCATTGACACCGTGTTTTATGGTATTTATATATTTTTAATATGGACACTGTTGGTGTCACGAATTTCCTACTTCGTGAAATCATGTATCGTAAATCGTGACATCGGGTGATTTGTAGGAACGATGAATAGTTCTGATATCCTTGAGAATTCACCATTCTCTTAACCGTCCACTCATGTACTTATATTTGCATCAAATTTTCAACACTTTCGTCATTCTCTCGCGAGTGACTGTCTTTATGTACAGACAGTGCATTCTTCTGAGCGATAATTTCTGAACTGTCGTTTCCTTGCACTTGCCTCACTGGCCGTTAGTTGGCCACGCCTCTTTCATACGTCCCTTATGTTGGACACTCAAACACAGTTAGTCTTTCCTTAGCAGTCACGAAGAGCGGGTCTGCGATACCCAACGCAGATAGATTTCCTCTAGTAATCTTGAACATCCTGCAGTATCGGCGTTTTCCCCAATCTTCCACCAACTTGATGATCGACTACTGATTAGTATTACTTTAGTTTTTCGTAGGCTTAAGGTTTTTGGTTATTTAGCTCAGTGCATTATTTAGTTATTTGTTTGAGTGCTTGAGTGAGTGCATTTCCCTTTCTTTGATTTTGAATAGATTCATGTAACGTAAATGTACTTTCTTGTTATTAATAAATTTACAGTTCGTTTTCTTGAGCTTTGTTAAATGTAACAGTCGTGTTTGATTTCCCCACATGTTTAGTACACTTTTGCTACTCCAAGTTAGTACAACTCCTTATATTAATCATGACTGGTACTTAGGCCAGCTCTTGGTATTAATTTTTAAATCCGTTGTGCCAGTTAGGAGTTTGGCTCAGCCAAGATCCTGTTTAATAATATTATTATTATTATTATTTGAATGTTAAGGGGTGAACTAACTTTCTCAGAGGCCAACAGTACAGTAATACAGCCTTTCTGAGCGTTTAGCCTCTGCTGTGTACTGTTGAGAAAGTCTATAAATTCTCGACTCCAGAGAATTGGCGAAGTAAGCCAGCATAAAAGTGAAATCGCCACTTGATTTCACGAGTCCATTTCCCTCGTGACATCTGGTGACCTCGCCAGGATATAAACTTCTAACTTTGAAATTATTACCGAAATCATTCACTCACTCTTAGTTAGGTAGACTGCTGCACACCAGCCAGCATATCAGTCTTCACTCAGTCTCAGTCTGAGCATCATCATGGCAACAAGTACATACCTACAGGAAGCCAAGGATATGGGGCTTACTAACCCCCAGGAAATTAGAGACTATGTCCTGTCGCGCTGCAATTACGAGAAATAACGTGAGAATGCTGCCCGTGAAGAGCGGAAAATTCAGCGTGAACACGAGCAAGAACAGCGAGAGCGTGAGGGACGTGAAAAAGAACGTGAGCGTGAAGAACGTGAAAGAGAACGTGAACACGAGCTCGCTGAGCGCGAGGCATGTGACAAACACAAGCTTGAAAGGCTGAAGCTGAAGCGAGACTCCTTGGCTTCAGGCACATCGGGTGCAGCCAACCCAAGCTCCACGAGTGCTCTCCCAGCACCTGTTCTAGCAACTCCACGTCTCAAGCTCTCAAGCTTCCTTCTTACAAGGAAGGCGAGCGAATCGAGCCATTCATAGCTCGTTTCGAAGACATGGCACAACTGTACGATCTGGATGAGGCAGCTAAGTGGCTTCAGGTCCTTAGCCTGTTTGAGGGCCCTGCCCTCGACATTCTCCGCAGAATTCGCGGAGATAATCTCACGTACGAGATGATGAAGACCGCACATATCAAAGAGTATGGTCTTACCGTTGATGACGCTAGGAATCAGTTCGTGAAGGTGTGTCTCCAGAAAAAGGAGACAGCTGAACAGTTCCTTGACCGTCTCACAGCATATTTAGACGAGTGGATGGAGAAGGACGAGACTCCTAGCACGTGAGGGGGAATAATCGACCTTGTGCTGCGCACACAGCTGGAAAAGTCGTGGCCTGCTGAGCTTATGGCCCAGTTCAAGATGTGCAAAGTGAAGAATGCAAACCAAATACTGGAAAAGGCTGATGCTTTCTTTATTGTGTACGGGTACCAAACTCGTAGGCAACAGCCATGCAATAAGAAAGATACTGCTAAGTCTGGTAAGCAATCGCAGACTGAACTCCAGCATCAAGGCCATTCTCAGAATAATGGTCATGGTTCAGGCAAATCACAGAAGGACCAGGGGCAGAATACACAGAAACCTGACTGGAAGAGGTACAAGCAGTACCCTAACCAGCAGCAGTATCAGCCACGCAATCGACAAGTGGGACAAACCTTTTCAGCACCAGCACCAGTGTATCGGAGGCAGGAGGCAAATGTAGTCTTCATTCCCCAACATGGGCATGATGGTGCTGTCCCCACCAGCACAGGTCCTCCTTCACATTTCACTAGTCCCCCTCAGATGGTGAACTCTCCTCCACAGGCCGTCAATGCTCCAGCTCCCCAGATGGTGAGTAAAACTCCTCGTGCTCCTAGTTCGGGTACGACCCCTCATGCACCTAGTCAAAGTACGACGCCTCGTGCACCTAGTTCTGGTACGACCCCTGAGGCATCTAGTCCTGTAACGTTTGAAGAGTTGTGTGCCACGCAGCCTTATCAATGGCTGGCTGCTTCCTCCACAGGCCCTCCCACAGGTAACAGTGCCTTTCTTGTTCAGCCAGGGTTTGTGGGAAGTGTTTCTGTAAATGTCCTGAGAGACAATGGTTCCTCAGGTTGCACTGTAAGGCAGAGTCTTGTTCAGCCTGAAGAATATACAGGCAGACAGATCCAAGCTCAGCTTATTGACGGATCAGTGAGATTGTTCCCTGAGGCACGTATCCAGGTAGCATCTCCCTTTTACACAGGTTCAACAGTTGCAGTTGTCATGCAAGAACCTATGTTTGACCTCATTATAGGTAACATACCAGGTGCCAAGTTTAGTTGCACTGCAGACGTCACTACTCAGACTTCGGCTGCAGTAACACGAGCCATGGCCAAGGCTCCAAATCGTGTCGCCCCGGTGGCCATTGCAATGCCGCAAGATCTGATTTGTAGTCAAAATGTTGTCCAAGAACAACAGACTGGCCCGACACTTGCCACAGTGCATAGGAAACTGGAGGGTAATGTGATTAAGTATTCTCAGGGTGGTTGAGCCAGGTTCCTTCGTAAGCGAGGACGGCTGTACCGTGAGTCATGAACACCTGAGGGCGAGGTTTGACTGCAGTTTGTCGTTCCCGTAAAGTACCGCCAAGCAGTGTTAGAATGGGGTCATTGTTCAGCATAAGGCCATATGGGCAAAAAGAAAACCCAAGGCCATATCCGTGCTGACTTTTTCTGGCCAGGAATTGGACAGGAAATAGATAGTTTTGTGCACTCCTGCAATATGTGTCGACGTACCACCATTCAGGAACGTTTCTTTCCTGTGCCGTTTGAATCCACACCCATTATCTCTGAGTCGCGTGAGAGAGGGCAGTGGTAATGTGGGTGCAGACCTGACGTCTCGCCAGTTGGCCCAACTGGACATAATATGTCTAGGGTCTGTACATACATATGTACTGTAGATTATAAGCACATAGTCACGGCAATCCCAACCGTGGACACAGATGATGAATGGGCAGTCACGGCGATCCCAACCGCAGACACCGATGACGAGCCCTTATTAGTTGTAAGAGCAGGGCTTGTACATACTGTGTGTACCGTAGGTTAAGGTGCAAGTTTGGGACCCCCACAGAGGCAATCTGAGGCTGTGTCTGAATTACCTTGTGGTGTGTCTCGAGCTGTGGGCCCCTCTGAGGATTCCTGGAGAATACACAAAATCCACATGAGTGTTCACACCCACGCAGGGTGTTAAAATGTGACCTGCCCAAGTTTGCATAGGGATTCTCGACTTACCTTTATTAGTTATAAGTGCACAGTCACGGTGATCCCAACCGTGGACACCAATGACGAACGGGCAGTTGCGGCGATCCCAACACCTGACACCGACAACGAGCCCTTTGTTAGCAGTAAGTATAGTTATAAGCCAGCAGTCACAGCGATCCCAACCATGGACACTGATGACAAACGGGGAGTCGTGGCGATCCCAGCCGTGGACACCGACGACGAGCCCTTTATTAGCCGTAAGTATAGGTTATAAAGGGCAAATATTGAGAAAATAATGGCGACCTCAAATGTATGAAACTCATGGTGTCAATTGATTTTCAGCTAAAGTGTACTATCTATTGTATATGGATTGATTGCTGGGCGGATGGTACTTGTAATATAATACAATTTGTTCATCACATTGACACTATTGATGCTCCATCTTGACTCATTCCACAGGTACATTTGGTGGGTGAAGCAGTTTTGATGTGCAGGTCCATTGATTGTCTCTGCTGCACGCTGCCACCTCTTCTTCTCTGCCCTCACCGCCTTTATTATTGCATTAATTTGTATCATTATTGCTTTACACGTAGGTACACTTACACTACAACTGTTACTCCTACACCGTGTATCACATACACCACGGTACATAACAGTTAGTTGTCAATGTAAATGTAGCGAACTTTCGCTCTGTTTGACCTGAGTACAGGATTTTTCACCGTCG
>JAGKTI010002461.1:0-35602 GCA_018397915.1 Birgus latro
ACGGGACCACCACTCACGCATTCAACCACGTAATCACAATAGGCTATCTCCTTTTCGCTGCTAGTTCTGCGATTATTTCCCCTCGATCCAGGAGCAGCTCCGTCTCTCTCCCTCTGCGACCTGTGTGTGTGTGTGTGTGTATTTACCTAATTGTGATGTACAGCAAATGAGCTACACTCGTGGAGACCCATCTCCATTTCTCAGCAAGCCAAATTTTGCTTTGAACTCGTTAAAGTTTTTAGACTGGACAGTCTCTTTTTCCAGGCTATTTCACATGTCTGTTCATCTATGTGGAAAACTGTATTTCATGATATCCTTAGGCAACTTGGCTTTTTCAGTTTCATTCCATGTCCTCTTGTTATTCTCCCATCCCATACAAACAGATCTCTGTCAATTTTTTCTACTCCTATCATGGCCCTGAACACTGCAATCATGTCACCCCTCTCTTGCCTTTCATCCAAGGTAGGCAGATCTAGCTTTTCCAGCCTTTCCCTGTACAACAGATCTGCCAGGCTAGGGACCATCTTGGTTGCTGTTCTTTGCATTCTCTCGTTCTTGTTTATATCTTTCTTTTATGTGGGGACCACACTACTGCCGCATATTCCAACTTGGGGCGAATCAGGGCCACTATCAATTTTTTCATCATCTCCTCATTCATGTAATGAAATGCTACTTTTAGTCAAGAGATTATACATATCTCTATCTTGTTAATGTTTTTTTCGATTGTTAAATTATCCTGGACCAGCACTTCCAAGTCCTTCTCTTCTCTTGCTTTTGTGATAGGTTTGTTACCTGTCAAATAATTCAGTGATGGTACTTTTACCCAATTCCAATATTTTACATTTTTTTGTGTTGAATTTTACTTTCCACATCTGGCTCCATTCATGAATCCTATCCAGGTCTTCCTGCAGCATTTTACAGTATTTTTCAGCTTCTACTATCCTCATGATCTTTGCATCATCAGCAAACAGACTTGTCTAACTGTTCATCCCACCTACCGTATCATTTACATAAATCAGGAACATTATGGCCACTAACACTGAGCCCTGTGGGACTCCACTTGTTACTTTCCTCCATCCAGATATCCTGTCCTTTATTACTGTCCTCATTTGCCTTTCTCTCAAGAAGTCTCTCATCCACTGCAAGAGGTTCCCCTTCAGACCTCTTGTGTGTTCCAATTTCCACATTAGTTGCTTGTGGGTTACCTTATCAAAGGCTTTCTCCAGATCTAAATACTCACATTCCACTCAACTATCTCTCTCTTGTAGCACGTCATTCTCCCTTGAGTACAAGCTCAGTAAACTGGAAATACACAACCTTCCACTTCTGAATCCAGACTGACTTTCTGCCAAAATGTCCAACTCCTCCAGATATTTTATCCATCTGTCTTTCAGATGGTAGGTGGGGGCACTCACCATCCACTCACTCGATGTAGTGCTGCTCTCAGTTGTCTGCCCTTTCCTCTCCTCTGTCCTTCTTTCCTTCAATCCTCTTCTGTCTTTCTTTCCTTCATTCTTTCCTTGTCCTTTTGCCTATGGGTGACTTTACACTCTCTCTTCTGATTTTCTTTTCTTCATTTTTTCCCTGTCCTTCTGCCTGTGGGTGTCTCTACACTAAGTGACAAGCCAGATGGTTTCCTGTACTCCAGGAAACAATTTACTATGCTGGATGGTAACCATATAACCAAATTTTGGCGTCTGATGGTTTAGTGGGTAATTGCGGCACTCCAATCGGATTGAGCCGGTGAAGGTTTATATCCAAGGGGTGGTTGGGGTTTATTGCTCATGTAATGCCTCTCAGGGATGAGTGAGGCTGGTCACTCAAATCTTAAATGTCAGGACCGACTTGCCTGGCCTCAGGCTCCTGCGCTTCTTTGTGGGGCGACATAGGATTGGATGATGGATGGATGGAATGTCTTTCAAGATTCTCTCGCTCAATTTTGCGACCAAGCTGGTCAGGGACCTGGTCTATAATTCAGGGGTTCTTCCTTGTTTCCTCCCTTATAAATTGAGCTGTGGCTCAGTGGGTTAGAGCGCTCCGCTCTGGCCGTAGGGTCGGAGGATCGAATGCACCCAAGGGCCATTGGTAGACATCAGGAAGGGCATCCGGTCATAAAATGCTACACGCTCCAATCCCCCCCCAAAAAAGGCCGACGCATGGAAGCGTGTTGCAGCCTTCAAAAACGAAGCGAAACTATTAACGCTCTTCCATTCCCAAGACGCTTTCCCTTCTTCCATGGAACACAAAATTAAACAGTAAATCTTATCCTTCATTACTTTAGTGTCCAATTAGAGATCCCATCTTGTCCTGGGGCCTTCCTCACATCTTGAGTTTCCAGTAATTAGTACACTTCTTGCACTTCAACTTTTGTCTTTTAACACTACATTTCATGTCACTCCCTCCTCCACAAAATCACTGTCTCTTGTGAAGACTGATTGGAAGCATTTATTCATTATTTCACCTTGCATAACTGCATCTTTATAGACATTTCCTTCTACTTTCAGCTTATTGATTCCTTCCTTTTGTTTCAATTTGCCATTAACAGACCTGTAGAAATAGTTAGGTTCATCCTTACATTTGTCAGTTACAGTAAGACCTCGCTATAACGGACTAATTGAGGCCCAAACCATTCCGAAAAATGCGAAATTCCGATAAAAGCGACATCCGGACTTCCCCCTGCTAATCTGGACTTTTTCCGATATATCAGATATTGGTCTGGATCAAATGAATGTTTTTTAAACTGTTTTTTGTGGTACTGTACTTTGTTATAACTTCACTACATTAATCAAATGGTATAATATATATAATAATACTGTATTGTACACTGATAAACATGTCTTTTATTTACCTTATTGTGGTGAACGTAGCTGAAGTGGTCCGGACTGCTTCTGGCTTTATCGGTCTTTTTCCTATATACTGTATAGGAATTTAGTCCAGTAGCTCCTCGTGTCCGATAAAAGTGAATTCCGGTCTATTGAAGTCAGTTATTTTGAGGTTTTACTGTATACCTTTTTCGAAGTTTCTTTCTTCCTCTCAACGTATTCTTGTATTTTCATTTCTAGTGCTTTAATATTCTTCCTCCATTTGTTCCATGCCTTATCCCTTTCTGTTTTTGCTATCATATTGTACACCTTTTGTTGACCCAGTCATTTCTCCAGTTCTCTTTCCCATTAACTTTGGCACATAGTTTTTCACACCTGCATTACAGAAGTCTAGAAAGAAAGATATCCCACTTCTTCTGTATTTCTCTTGTTTTTCTTCGGAAAATTTTCTCAATTCTGATAAGTTTGCTTTCCCAAAGTTGTATCTTCCATGTCTGTATAGCTCATCTCTTGTCTCCCCAGTTCCGTCCATCATTTGGAACTCTGTCACTGCATGATTACTTTTTCCTATAGGATACAGATATTTCAGAGATTCAGTTGCATCAGGTTCTTTGGTTAGAATTAAATCAAGTCGTGTTGATGTGTCATCACCTCAAAATCTTGTCTCTTCTTTTACCCACTGACTCATTATATTATTGATTGCTATATTTAACAGTATGGTGCCCCATGAACCTACACTATTTCCTGAGTCCCACTTCTCCCAGTTTACCTCTTTACAATTAAAGTCACCCATAGGATTATGTTGTTGCTTTTCTCAGTCACTTTTTGTAGGTCTAACCACATCTGACAACATCTCTTGATGTTCCTCCTCATTTCCTGCCCTTGTCTTGGGAGGGACGTATGTTGCTGTGATGTCCCACTTGCCTTTCCTTCTGGATTCTAGTATCATGTTTATAATTCAGCCCAACCCTCTCCCAGTTCCACATTTATGTTTTTTTTTCACCACAATCATCACTCATCCCGTTTTTTCTTTTGTATCTCTTCTCCATGGTTTCTATTTCCCTTCTCCCATTTGGATTTCAATAGTCTCTCTTAGCTTGGTGTCTACAAAGCACATAATGTCTGGGTCATTTACCCTCAAGAAGTATTCTGTTTCCAGTCTTGCTGAGATTAGACCATCTGCATTAACATATACCACTTTCAGTCTTTTTGCATTGTTTGTTATGATGTCCTTCTCTCTTCCTCTCTCCTTCAGTACCATTCTCTCAATTTCTAATCCATAACTCTCCAGTAGAACTCTGTCTTCTCTTCCTCCATTCTCTGGTCATTTTTTTCCCATAGCCTCCTTAACAAGTTCCTTTATTTAGCTCACTCTTTCTCATTTGCATCTCTCCTTATCCAGATATTTTTTAATCCCTGTCTGCTAACTTCCAAGTCTTGTTGATTATTTCATTTACTGTGACTTGAGATTGAAATTTTACTATTAGTGGCCATGTCCTTCCCTCGACATATTTTTCCAGCCTAAACACTTCTTCGATCTCCTCTTGGGTTTCGTCATTTACTTCCATTACTATTGATGCTATTTCCTTCGCCCTTCTCAGTTCTTCCCTTTCTCTTTCTGAAGTGGAGAGATGGTATGTGGCACAAGGGCTTAAGGGTAAATGCAGATAAAACAAAAGTGATGATATCTAGGGTTGGTGGCAGTACAATCAGAGGAGAGGGAGAGTGGCCATGTGCAGTTTGCCACAAGGGTGTGGGAAGTAATTTCATCTTGTGTAGTGTTTGTGATAAATGGGTGCACAAGAGATGTAGTGGTATTAGAGGTAGACTGCAAAATAATGTTGATTTCACATGTGCAGCGTGTCGGGGAGAGCAGGTGGAGATTGTTAGGTGTGAAAGGGTTGAACTTGCTGGTGAGTCTCTTGAGTGTGTGGAGGAGTTTTGTTATTTGAGAGACATGTTATGTGCCGGAGGTGGGGCTGGAGTCAGCGCGGTTGCTAGAGTGAGAAGTGGTTGGAAGAAGTTCAGGGAGCTGTTGCCTCTCCAGACATTGAGGGGACTCTCCTTACGTGCTAAGGGGTCTTTGTATGCAGCATGTGTTAGGAGTGTGATGCTGTATGGTAGTGAGACCTGGGCAGTAAAAGAAGAGGATATTCGCAGGTTTAAACGTACAGAAATGACAATGATTAGGAGGATGTGCAGTGCGTCCCTTCGTGCAAGGCCTGGGGGGGCTGGGTTTACAATGGAAGAGTTGAGAGGTAGGATGGGACTGGAGTGTATTGGTGTTGTGATGAGGAGAGGTAGGCTGAGGTGGTTTGGACATGTGGAGAGGATGGGGGATGATAATTGGGTGCAGAGGGTGAGAAGTGTTAATATTGGGGGAGGGGTAGACCGAAAAAGACATGGGACGAGGTCATTAAGTGTGACTTAAGGGTTAAGGGACTGAACAGGGAGGCTGCCAAAGATTGAGCAGCATGGAGAGCCGCCATTAGGTGACCAAGGCCGACGCATACAAGCATGTTGGAGCCTTCAAAAACAAAACGACGACCTCACTGACATAATTTTTTTTTCAAACCTGCGATAATTACGCATTTTTTTTTCCTTCTGCAGCTCTGACAAGTGATTCTTTGCTTCTTACTACCCTAACCACTTCCTTCTCTACTTTTTCCGGTTTTCTTTCTTCTGCTGTTCTGTTATCTTCTTTAGATTTATTTTCCCTTCTTCCTGCATTTTCTTCCACCCCTTATGCTCATCCTTGATTCCCTTGATATGTTCATCTTGCATCTTTGTTTTTTATTCATACTCTTCAAGATTACTTTTCATCCTATCCCCTTCTTCCTTCTGCCTCTTATTTTCTCTTTTAAGCTGTTTTGTTTCATTTGATTCTGAATCATTACTCACTTTTAATTTTTATATTTCTTTCTCTTGCTCTGCACTATGTGAGCAGATGCTCTCCACCTCATTTTTCAATTCCCTAATCTCTTTTTCTTGTTGTAGTGTTTGTTCCTGCAACTCTCTAATTACAGTACTGACTATTCCTTTTTTAATTCCTGGGCATTCCTCTCAGCCATTTTCCCTACACATGTGACTCTTGTTTGATTCAGTTTAATACGCCGTCCATTCTGTTCTTCATTATATGTGTGTGTGTGTGTGTGGAATCTATTATGCTGTACTTCATTATTTTTTCTAGCAATCCATATGCTGTAAATTAATGATGGACATTATTTTGACACCCTAATAACACTCAGATAGTGTACTTTATTCTGCATTTTAAAACTGAATGATTTATTGAAACTTTGTTTCAGGGAAAGCATTTGGTAATATTGGAGGTTACATCGCTGGGAATGGAGCTTTGGTGGATATGATCCGAAGTTATGCAGCTGGATTCATTTTCACCACCTCATTGCCTCCTACTGTGGTGTCAGGTGCTCTGGCTGCTGTCAATACCTTGAGCAGTCCTGAAGGCAGGGCACTAAGGGTACTGCATCAGAAGAATGTACGATACCTCAGGGATGCACTCATAAAAAATGGACTACCAGTTGAACACTGTCCCTCACATATCTTGCCAGTGCATGTGAGTAATGATTATGATTAGAATATATGAACAGACTGTTAATATTGACCTTTTGATATGCTTTATGTTAACACCTTAAGCACAGGGACTTTATTTTACTGTAATGTTCTCAAGGATAGAGTAGATCCTAATTTTTCACAGTATCATTGAAACCTTCCATGTGCCTTGAATTGCATGAATTGTTTCCTAAGGACTATTGTTATTTGTATAATGAGGGGGATGAAATCACCAAATTTTCCCAAGTCACTGTTTTGGCTCTCTTGAAAAATGTGCCCCAAGCAGATACATACATAAAAATACACTGATCATTAGGCATAAGAAATAGCAAAGGAACAATAATACAGTATAATGAAGTGACCAGTAAGTGGAATTTTGACTTATCTTAAATATGTAGTTGATTGTGGTTGTTTTGGGAGTAGGGTGGTATCTGAGACCCATGGGCCAGAGGAAGGGGAAAGACCAGTGCCTCTAGCTAGGCTTTGAAGTCCCCAAAACCACTCCCCTTGGATTCATCAGAGGTTTATCTTTGCTGGCTTTGTTAGTGTGGGCGTGCCAGGATGAGGGAACAGAGATGGCAGGGCGGGAGGTGGGATCATGAAATCAGTGATGAGGTGCTGCAGTGTCTCATTGATTTGCTTAACCCCTTAACTGCGGGGTTGTTGGAGGCGCGCCGTGCCCATCTCGTGGGGATTTTCTCTCTCCGACTGACTTTTTAAAAATATTTGCCAAAAATCGGTTATTAGTCCTAGATTATTATAATTACATATGCATATGGCACATACCTTCAGCTTTCGCCTGAGATGTTTGTTGAGCCTTCGTCGACTACCGCAGGACTTGTGGAGACTTCTGAAGTTGGGTAACGAAGCCTCCACTTTACTCTTCCCAACATTATGTAATTTGAATACCACTGCCTGATATTATCACTAGAAACACTATTCAGTGATTCCCAAGTAGTTTGGAATCCATACTTTAAAACACACACACACACACACACACACACACACACACACACACACTGAAAGCAATGTAAAATATGTGTGTACGAGCCTCCCACTCGCGCTAGTTCACTGCTTGTATTCTGTCATTTCTCATTCATATACACACTCACACTTTATTATTTCTAGTACTTCATTACACGTATATATATATATATATTTATATATCTACAGTCCTTTACCGCTTCCCACACGATGTTTAGTAGGGGTAGAGGTCACAGGGCCTTTTACAATGGCCACAAAAGTGGCGAAAATGGAGGGGCGCAACTGCGACGTGAATCCACCTTGAAGGACGACAGTGAACTGAATGATGTACATATCTGGGTAGCCATCTAACCCAAGGGTTGAAAATGTCAGTTGCTAATGGATATGCTAAGAAATAAGTCGTAGGAAATCTAGACAATACATAATATATTAGGTAGTTCCAGGGGAATGTAATTATCACTCATGCTTCTCCCTTCTTTTATTTATATTACGAGAATAGGTCATACGTCATATTTCAAGGGGAAAAGGCAGGGGAAATTAGCGAATGAGTGCAGGTTGGATGTTGCCAAGTGATAATTAGCCAATTCCAGGTGTATGGCACTATCAGTTACAGTGAAAGCTCAATTATCCAGGCTCAGATTATCCAGCCTTCGGTATATCTGGGCTGTGACTGAATGGTTCAGTGGTATAGTAATACATAGAATTATTCGTACGATAGCTCCGGTTTAAACACGAAGCATCCGGTTGGTAGTGAGCAAGGCACGGGTAAACGAGCATGAGTCTGTCCCCCCACCCACACCTCCTGCTCACAACTCGGTCACATGGGTGTCAGGGTGGAGTTTGGTTAGGCAACTGATAACCTAACCTAGCCTAACCTTGCTTAACTACCTAATAATTTAACCAATCCTAACCTGGGCTCCAGTTGGAGAATTGGGAAACTAAATCCACTTCTAATTGAAATCCACTTTTTATTACGTTGAATAATTTTCTTCCATTATGCTGGAAACAGTCGTAGGTACGGTCTAAAGAACGTGATGATGATAAAGGAGGAAATCTTTCGGCAAGAGAAGGTAATTATTACCAAATTCAAAGTAGAAAAATACAGAAAACAAACTACAGTAGAGGAATTTGAATTGAACTGGTAAAGTCTTTAGGCTGTATGCTTAGACAAAAATTTATGAGTTTCACAATTTTAGGGGACGAAATGGAACAGAAATGTTTGCTAATCAGAAACAAATTACTCTACCATCTCACGTGTTCTCTTTTAGCATTCAGTTTCACATTCTTCATTAGATATCGCACTTCCCATTTCAGACTGGCAGAGCATACAGTTATTTCTGTCTCTTTTAGTTAAGTGTACATTATGTTCATTTTTTTGTTTGTTCTTAAGTGTATGTGTGAAAGAGAGAGTATTGATGCAAACAATAATGTATTCCATTAACTCCTTCATAGCTGTCAGCCTTGAACGATCCTTTACTGTACCGGTGTCAGTGACGGTGAGTTAAGAGCTATAAAAAGCTGCGAGCAATTATGGGAAGGGATCGAAGATCACTGGTATGTTTACACGACCCTACTCTACTGTCCCAAGCAGCCAGGTGGTCACTTCCTCTCAGATGTCTTTGCCGATATGTTTAAATGCTAATGTAACATGCCCCTTAATTTTGAGTAAGTTTCTTCCATTATGCCGAAAACAGTAGTAGGTAAGGCTTAAGGAATGTTATGATATTAAGAGAAAAAATCTTTCTGCGAGAGAAAGGTAATTTACCACCCTCAAAATAGGCAGAAAAATACAGAAAACAAACTAGAGGAATATAAATTGACTTGTTAAGGTCATTAGGCTGTATGCTTACACGAAAATTTATAGGTTTCACAATTTTAGGGGACAAAATGGAGCAGAAATGTTTACTAATCAGGGAAAAAAAAAAAAAAATTTTGTCTCACGTCTTCTTGTAAGTTAGCATCCCACATTCTTTGTTCAATGTCGCGGTTCCCAACACTTTTCGGACCGACGGAGCATATAGTTATTTCTGCTTTTTTACAGCTGAGTGTACATTTACTTCTCATTCTTTGTTCATTGTTATGTGTATGTGTGAGACAGTATTGATACAAATAATTATGTATTTCCATTACCCTTCATAGCTGCCATCCTTGAACAATGCATTACCGTACCCGTGTCAGTGACTGAGTTAGGGAGCTATAAAATCTTTGAACAATTATGGGAAGGGAACGAAGGTCACTGGTATGGTTACATAAACCTGCTGTACAATCCCAACCAGCCAGGCAGTCACTTCATCCCAGATGTTATCATCGATATGTTAGGTAATGTAACATGCGCCCTAATTTTATTCTTTCACGATTCATAGCAAATCAGAAGATGGGTTTGGGGGGGGGAAAAAGAAAAAAAGTGCACCAGACGAGTCTTACCACGTCTGTAAGAAAAAGAAACTGATTTTAGAACTTAGAAAAAATGGTTCCAAGGCCTGCGACAGGAGCACGCAAATTTCTGAACTCAGTGCCATCAAGGGGGCTAAACATACGCTTTACTGTAAGCAGTAAAAGCACCTTACCAAATCAGTTCATCCTGATATTCTGTTATGTTTTTCTGATTATTTCTGGGTTGGCAAATAAACATTTCTTGTTAAATCTGTTTCCCCGTTGTTTTTAGCTGTTCTGCTGGTGTGACAACTCTTGTTGTTAGTTAACGTGATGGCGGAAGGTTCTGTTCTGATCTAATTGTTTAACCAAACCTGGCCTAACTTAGCTTAACTGCACCTAAAAATTTAACCTAACTTAATCTCCAGTTTGGAAGTTGGGAAACAAAATCCATACTTGAATATGCTGAGTTTCCTCCATTGCACTGGAAACAATCGTAGGTACAGCTTCAGGAACGTGACGATAATAACAGGGAGGAAATTTTTCAGCAAGATAAAGAAATTTACCAAACTGAAACTAGAAAAATACAGAAACAAGCAGGATGCATATGCAAAGATTTGGTAAGGTCTTTCTGCTAGGTTAAGTGTACATTTACCGGTAAATAAATCAGTCTATCAGTACTGTACTTGTTTTTTTGTTTCTGCCGGATTAATCGTGATTTCGGACTGTTCAGTCACCCCTTCACATCATATAGCCCGGATAATCGGGCTATCTCTGTACTTTATTTTTTTTTTTTATATATATTATTTTGTATAAGAGTAGGGCATAGGGCTCATTTCAATGGATGAAATAAGTGGAAAAATCCGGGTAAGATTTGCGTAGCACAGAGCGGCTGAGCAGACTACACGAGAGGGTAATGGAGGGGAGGTGGGGGGGGGAGTCTAGAAAGGGGGAAAATGGCTAAATTGTCAACAGTGGATGGGAGTACTGCTGACATTAGCAGCTCTGACTATTGTTGGACATTGGCAGATAGATGATACAAGTCACCACTTGAAAGCCCAGGCGAATTCAAAACAACACAGAATCACCAAAGTGATGCCCTGCATTTTTTTTTTTTTTTTAATGCAAGGAAGAAGGAACCAAAGGCCATGGGCCCACAAACCGTTCCCTCCAAGAACAAACAAAAACAACACAAAGGAGAGCCAAACTCAAGATCCGTTCATTTCGAGATGCCTGGACACACTGCGTTTGAAACAAGACTGGAGATTATAGGAAGTAGGAAATGCAGACGGAGGAAGACAGTTCCAGAGTTGACCAGTTGCATAAATGAAGGACTGGGAGTAACGGCTAACTCTTGCATTAGAGAGTTGGACAGAAAAGGGATGAGAAGTTGTTGCTAGACGGGTACTACGTGCCTGTCGTAGAGGTGGAGGGATGCAAGCAGACAGTTCAGAGGAACAGTGGCCATTGAAGTAGCAGTAGAAAAGAGATAAAGATGCAACAGTTTGGTGAAGAGACAGAGGTTGAAGGGAGCTAGTAAGAAGAGGAGAGTTAAAGAGACAAAAAGCCTTTGACTCCACCCTGTTGAGAAGGCCTGTATGTGGGGATCCTCCCCACACATGAGAGTTGTACTCCAAACAGGGGCGAATAAAACCCTTGTATAAAGTCAACATCTGTGTAGAGGTAAAGAAGGTTCGGAGTCGGCTTAGCACACCAAATCTCTTGGAAGCAGATTTCACAAGAGATGTAATATGTTCTTTCCAAGATAAATCCCGAGTGAATGAAACCCCAAGCATGTTCAAGGATGATGTAGGAACGAGCTGGGCATTATTAAACATCAGCGGGTACTCCTGTGGAAGGTTTTGTCAGGTTGATAGGTGCAAGAATTGAGTCTTTGATGCATTAAAAACAACAAGTTTATTTTTACCCCAGTCGGAGATACGAGCCATCTCAGACATTAGGTGTGCCATAGCCTCAGTCCTTGTTTGTTGAAGTAACTGCTGAGATGGGTGTGGGGGGAACCGAATGGAAAGGTGAAGGGTGGAATCATCAGCATATGAGTGGACAGGGTTAGATGTACAGCTTAGAAGGTCATTGATGAATAAAAGGAAGAGAGTAGGTGATAGGACAGAGCCCTGAGGAACACCACTGTTGATAGGTCTAGGAGAGGAACGATGGCCGTCTACAACAGCGGCTATAGAACGACCAGAAAGGAAGCTAGAGATGAAGGCACAGATAGAAGGATAGAAACCGTAGGAGGGCAGTTTGGAAATTAAAGATTTATGCCAGACTCGATCGAAAGCCTTTGAGATGTCAAGTGCAATGACAAAGCTTTCGCCAAAGTTCCGAAAGGAGGATGACCAAGAGTCTGAAAGGTAGGTGAGAAGATCGCCAGTGGAGCGTCCCTGACGGAACCCATACTGACGATCAGAAAGAAGGTTGTGACAGGAAAGATGCTTTAAAATTTTTCTGTTAAGAATTGACTCGAAAACTTTTGAGACACAGGATGTTAAAGCAATTGGACGATAGTTAGAGGGTTGGGAATGGTCACCCTTCTTTGGGACTGGCTGAATGAGAGCAAACTTCCAGCAAGAAGGAAAGGTACAAGTTGAGAGACAAAGGCGAAAGAGTTTACCTAGGCAGGGTGTAAGCACAGAANAAATTGTTTTTAGCAGAGCGAAGAACAGACTTAGCACGATTCCGGGCAGAAATATATAAAAGGTGTGATTCAGGGGTGGGTTGGCTCCGGTACCTCTTATAGGCCCTCTCCTTGTTGCGGACAGCATTAGAACAAGCGTGATTAAACCAAGGCTTTCTTGCATTAGTCAGAGGATATGAGAAAGGAATGTATGCTTCCATGCCTGAGAGAATAACCTCCGTAACGCGCAAGGCACACTCAGATGGCTCCCGGCCATGGAAGCAATAATCATTCCATGGAAAATCAAAGAAGTACTGCCTGAGGGCCTCCCAATCTGCAGCTCCAAAGTGGCACAGGCGGCGTTTCTTTGGAGGGTCCACAGGCCGTACTGGAGCGATTGGACATGTTAAGGTAATAAGATTGTGATCGGAGGAGCCCAACGGAGAGAAAAGATGAACAGTGTAAGCAGAAGGATTAGTTGTTAGGAAAAGGTCAAGTATGTTGGAACTCTCTCCAAGGCGGTCAGGGATACGGGTAGGGTGCTGTACAAGCTGCTCTAGGTCATTAAGGATAGAAAAGATGTAGGCTTGTTCACCAGGTGAATCAGTTAAAGGAGAGGAGAGCCAAAGGTGGTGGTGAACATTGAAATCTCCTAGAATGGAGATTTCAGAGAAAGGAGAAATGGATAGAATGTGTTCCATCGTAGAAGTAAGATAGTCAAAGAATTTTTTATAGTCAATAGAATTAGGAGATAAGTAAACAGCACAGATATATTTAGTCAGAGAATGACAGGAAAGCCGAAGCCAGAGAGTAGAGAATTCAGAAGAATCAAGTTCAGGAACACGAGAGCAAGATAGATCGTTGCGTACATATACGCAACAGCCACCTTTGGCTTTGAAACGAGAATAGAGAAAGTAGGAGGATACAGAAAAGGGTTTGCTGTCAGTTGCCTCAGACAGCTGAGTCTCAGTGAGAAAGAGAAGGTGAGGTTTAGAGGAGAAGAGGTGGTGTTCGACAGCATGAAAGTTAGAGGAAAGGCCACGAATGTTACAGAAATGAAGAAGGAGTGAGTCAGACAGTGGTTCCAGGCAGCTCTTTGAGTCGTCACCGGGAGAGGGGTGGATGGTGGGGGCATTTATGGTCCCTTCCCCCCTGGGGACTCTGAGTCATGATTTTTGTGCGCCATTTTCGAGATAATTTTGAAAAGGAAGTGTAGTGTGTAGCGTGTATGTAGTTTGGTGTTGACAGTTAGAGAAACTTGTATTGGAGAGCATGCTGGTCTGCTCTCTGTGTAACTGAGACACTGAAAAAGTTCAGCAAAGGGGGATGGTCAGGAACAAGTCCTGAGGGCTGATGCAACGGGAGCTCCAGCTCTCCCTGTCATCAGCTTTCCATCCTCCTTGGGAGACTGTGTAAGAAACGGAATCTAAAGGTGAATGTAGGGAAGAGTAAAGTGATGGTCTTTGAGAGAACTGAAGCCAGTGAATGTACAGTGAGATTGGATGGGAAGGATATGGAGAATGTGAGTGAATTTAAGTACTTGGGCAGTGTGATGAGTAAGGATGGAAGTCTGGAGGGTGAAGTGCTCGAAAGGGTGCAGCAGGGAAGGAAGGTTGCTGGTTCGTTGAAAGCAGTGATAAGAAACAGGGAAGTGAGCATGGAAATGAAAAAGTTGTTACATGACAGTATTGTGATACCAACTCTGACATATGGAAATGAAGCTTGGACCCTGTTGGAAGGACTGAAGTCAAGAGTGAGAGCAGTGGAAATGAGTTATTTGAGAGGAGCATGTGGAGTCACATGGAGAGACAGACTAACAAATGAGGAAGTGAAGGAGCATTGTGGTGTGGTTGAGGATGTGATGGGATCGTTAGGAGAAGCACGTTAAGGTGGTTTGGGCATGTGGAGAGGATGGAGAGTGAAAGACTGACGAGGAGAGTGTATGTGAGTGAGGTGGAGGGGGCGAGAGGGAGGGGGAGGCCGAGGATAAGATGGAGGGATGGAGTGGAGAGGTATATGAGAGAGGGGGGTGTGAGTTGGGAGCGTGGTAGTGAAATGGCAGGGGACAGAGTGACATGGAGGCGATTTGTTTGTGGCCACCCCGTTCGGGATTGAGGCGTCTGGCAATAGATAGATAGATAGACTTCATATTGGAAGTGACAGCGTCCATGTGAATTACAAAATGAATAATATCCAGTTATCAGGTACAGACAATGAAAAGGATCTTGGTGTGATAATATCCAATGACCTAAAACCGAGTAAGCAGTGCACCGAGGCGGTTAAAATTGCAACCAAGCTGGTGGGTTGTATTGGAAGAACTTTTGAGTTTAAATCGGAAAAAGTCATTCTTGCCTTGTACAACTTGCTAGTGTGCCCCCATCTTGAGTATTGTGTGCAATTCTGGTCTCCGTACTACAGAAAGGACATAGAAAAATTAGAGAAAATACAGTGAAGAATCACAAAAATGATACCACATCTTAGAAACAAACCATATGAGGAACGCCTCGAAGGACTTAAATTATTTAGCCTAACGAAGCGCAGGTTAAGAGGTGACCTTATTGAAGAGTTCAAAATCATGAAGGGATATGACAACTTAGACATGAATAAATATTTTGAAATAGACCAATCGAGACAAACCAGAAGTAATGGCTGCAAAATTATGGGAAAGCGTTTCCAATCCCATGAAACAAAATACTTCTTCTTCAACAGTTGTAAATATATGGGACAGATTACCCTCAGATACTGTGAACAGTATCTCAATTAAGACATTCAAAAACAAAATAGACAAGTTTTTGAACGAGAATACTCAGCTGACTCTTTTTCTGTCCGAATAACTTACTTTTATAGTTTTGGTGATAATGTTTTAAGTTTCTTCTCGCAGAGTCCAACTGAGACCACGGGATTACTATATTTACGTGTATCTGTAACTTTTGAATTCCCGCAGAGTCCAACTGAGACCACGGGATTAATTAGCTATATTCACGTGTATCTGTATCTTTTGAATTCCCGCTGAGTCCAACTGAGACTACGGGATTACCGTATTCACGTTGTTATGTCTACAGACGCTCCATCAACTTAACGTACCTGTTTATAATGTCATACCATAGCTATTTGTTTATTTGATTACTTTCTTTTTCAGGTTACTTAAACAGGTAGCTTACAGATAATGTAATATAGAATGTGACCTTTCCTTTCCAATATTTCCTATGAAATTTCCATGTCAGTTTTTCCATGCTGCACGGTGGTTTTTCTTACTTTTTTCCTGGAGGGTTTGGAGGTGGGGGGAGCCTTCTTGCTTTACTATCCTTAACCTTAAGCATGTAGAGATAGATCTTGTAGTCATAGCCTTCTCTGTAACAAGCAGCCTCGAAAGGACCAGAAGGTCTGTTGCTGTTTGCTTTCCTCCTTCTCCTCCTTTGAATGATTTAGGGTGTGTCAAATGGAGTGTTTTGGCAATGTGCGATTTTTGGTTTTACGCAAGGCAACCAGAATCTGAAGGGCATATGGAGTGTTTCGGCAATAGGCGATTTTTGGTTTTACATGAAGCAGCCAGGATCTCAAAGCCTTGAATGGTGTGTGAATGAATGTCTGGCCCATTTCACTAAGCATGATGATAGTTCCCCCTCTGTCATGCTTTCTCTTTCCCTGTTTTCTAGACCCACCTCCACCTTAGCTTCAGAGAGGAAAAGAAGTTAGGGAAATGGTGATGATGAAATTAATATATGGTATTTGATGTGTGTACAGGTTGGTGATCCTCTGCTATGCACCAAAGTGTCTGATGAGCTGCTGCGTCACTATGGCCACTATGTCCAAGCCATCAACTACCCAACAGTACCTCGGGGTCAGGAGAAGCTTCGCATTGCTCCAACACCCCAGCACACTCCACCCATGATGGACCAGTTTTTAGCAGATCTCCTTACTGTTTGGAAGGAGCAAGAACTTCCACTGAACACAAAAAATTGTACAGAGGTATTACTCATCTTTATCATCTCCAACTTCTAAACAGCATAGGTCGTTGATATCTGTGTAGATATGATTGGGAGAAAAGAATTCGTTTTTGTTTTTGAAGGCTCCAACATGCCTGCATGCATCAGCCTTCGCCACCTAATGGCGACTCTCCATGCTGCTTGATCTCTGGCAGCTTTCCTATTTAGTCCCTTAACCCTGAGGTCACACTCAGTGACCTCATCCCAGGTCTTCTTCGCTCTGTCTTTCGCTACCCCACCCCCAGCATTAACACTTCTCACTTTCTGCACCCAATTATCATCCCCCATCCTCACCACATGCCCAAACCATCTCAGTCTACCTCTCTTCATCACATCCTCAATACACTCTAGTTCCATCCTACCTCTCAACTCTTCAATTGTAAACTTAGCCTCCTCAGGCCTTGCAATCAAGGACGGATTGCACATCCATCTAATCATAGCCATTTCTGTTTGTTTGAACCTGCAAATATCCTCTTCCTTTACTGCCCAGGACTCACTGCCATACAGCATTACACTCTTAACACATGCTGCATACAAAAATCCCTTAGCATAGAGGGAGAGCCCTCTCAATGTTAGGAGAGACAACAGCTCCCTGAACTTCTAACCACTCCTTACTTTAGCCACATAGCTAGCTCCTGTCCCACCTCCAGCACATAACATATCTCCATCCATCCATCCATCATCCAATCCTACGTTGCCCCATGAGGTGCGTAGGAACCCGGGGCTAGGCTAGTAGGTCCTGACATTTAAGGTGGGAGTGACCAGCCTCACTAATCCCTGAGTGGCATTACATCAACAATAAACCCCAACCCACCCTTGGACATAAACCTTCACCGGCTCAATCCAATTGGAGCGCTGTAATTACCCGCTAAACCACCAAGCGCCATAATTTGGTTATATGGTTACCACCCAGCATAGTAAATGGTTTCTTGGTGTACAGGAAACCATTTGGCCTGTCACTTAGTGTAGAGTCACCCACAGGCAGAAGGACAAGGAAAAAATGAAGGAAAGAAAGACAGAAGATGGAGTGTAACGTCACCCACTGGCAGAAAGAAAAGGAAAGGATGACAGAAGACGAAGAATGGAAGAGAGGAAAGGACAGACACCCAAGGCAGCACCACATCGAGTGAGTGGATGGTGAGCGCCCCCACCTACCGCAACCCAAATAAAAAAATTAAAAAAATGTCCACATACACTCAAGAGACTCACCAGCAAATTCAATCCTTGCACTCCTGGCAATCTCTCCCTGACACACCGCACATGTGAAATCAGCATTATCTCGCAGTCTACCTCTAATACCACTACATCTCTTATGCATCCAGTTATCACAAACACCGCACAAGATGAAATTACTTCCCACACCCTAGTGACGAATCGCACATGGCCGCTCTTCCTCTTCTTTGACCATACTGCCCCCAACCCTAGATACCATCGCTCTTGTTTTATCTGCATTTACTCTCAAGCCTTTGTGCCCTGTACCATCTCTCTGCTTCCTAAATCTTTCCTCCGCCTCCCTTTCATTTTTCTGCAATCAACACCAGATCATCAGCATACCACATCTCCCACGGGATTTCATTTCTGAAGTCACACGAGAGAGCTTCAAGTACCATGATAAACAACAAGGGGCTCAAGACTGACCTCTGATGCACACCAGCATCAGGGAAAACTCATCACTCCTAGGTATGAGCACCCACATATTTGACCATATTAACCCTAAGCAGCCACTCCACGATGCCAGGCTTTCTCATTGCCCACTTCGTCACCTTTCTAGGGACTCAGTCAGATGCCTTCTCCAAATTAACAAAAACAAATTACAGTTACCTTTTCTTTCCTATATATATTTTATCTGAAGCTGTCTAGCAGTGAATATGGGATCAGTGCTCCCTTTGCCTTGTGTAAACCAAAATTGCATCTCCTCAGTATTCGTTCTTTCTCTAACCATACCTTCTAGAACTCTCTCCATTACCTTCATTATCTTGTCTAAAAGGTTTATGCCTCTATAATTTCCTCTTTCCAGGGCATCACCCTTACCCTTGTACACATTTACAATTTCACTCTTCAGCCAATCATCTGGGGCAACACACTCATATACGAGTATAATTATATTTATCAGGTTAGTGGCTAACCTCACTCTAGTATCTCCTGAGGCTTTCAACATTTCAGCAGTCATCCCAGACACACGTGCTGCCTTCCCCACGTGCATCCTGCCTCTTGCCCCACTCACAGTTACTACGTCAATCAAAGGCCAAGAGCCAAACACTGGATCTGCTGGCTCCAAACCTTCCCTGTCCCAGTCAAACTCCTCATTCAACATCTGGCTGTAATGCTCTCTCCAGGGATCTTTAATATCCCAACTGTTCACCACTACCCTCCCTTCATCATTCTTACGTGTTGCCTTCCCCACGTGCATCCTGCCTATTGCCCCGCTCACATAGGACCAATCACTGGATCTGCTGGCTCCGAACCTTCCTTGTCCCAGTCAAACTCCTCATTCAACATCCGGCTGTAATGCTTTCTCCAGGCATCTTTAATATCCCGACTGTTCACCACTACCCTCCCTTCATCATTCTTCACACACTGCTCACCTGTGATATCCCTGTTGTCCCTCTTCATCTGATTTGCCACCTTAAAAATCATATTCTTCCCTTCCACACAATTTAGGTTATCAGGTAAAAGAGTCTGTGACTCAGACTTTGCCCTGTAAACCTTTTTTCTAGCCTTACTCTGGGAAGCCAAGTATTCCTCTTTGTTACCACCCTTCTTCCATTCCTGGAAAATCTTCTTTTCTCCTTAACTGCAGCTTCTGCACCCTCATCCCATCACCAAGTCACATTACTTCTTGGTGGGCCTCTTGTCCATCCACATACTGAATCAGTAACTCTCAAGCCATTGGTTTTGAGGGATTTGCACTGTTCTTTAACGCTTCTGTCCACGTCATCCTGTTCAGCTACCATTCTCTTCATCTCTCTATAGAAGGACGTCTACCTGTTCATCTTCCATTCTCCTCATCTCGCTATAGAAGGCATCCCTCACTGCTTGGTTTTTCAACTTCCATATTTTCCTCTTTGTGTTGGTGCACACACTCCTTGCACCCTATAACTTCAACATCCCTCACTAACCACCCATCAGCCCCCCTGACCAGGAAATAGTTTATCTGGCTGCTGTTTCCCCCAGACTTCTACATAGTCAACCTACTCTCTTTTCTTAAAATGCGTGTTGCACACAGTCATGTTCATTGCCTCCCCAAACTCAAGTATCCTTTCCCCTTCCTCATTTCTTGTACTATATATATATTCCTTCATATCCTTGAGCTGCTTCACCTACATGACCATTTAAATCCTCCCCTAATATTGCAGTCTCATCACCCCCCATACCTTTTACTACACGTATTAAGTCATCCCAAAATCTATCCTTCTCCACCTTGTCCAAGCCTGCCTGTGGATAAATTTCAAGTGTTTTGAGTCATCTTGTAACTTGTTATTTAACAAGCATATCTCTTCACATTCCCTTCATAACTTTTACCTTTATTCAATAACTGTGCATGCTCCCTCCTGCCAGCCCTTTGTAGGATAGACCATCACTTGTGCATTATATTTGGGTACCACCAGATAGTTTTATTCAGCTGTGAGAAGCTCTTATCTTATGGAGAATTGGAAACCATTTACCAGGCACGTCACTGTGAGAGGTTTTCCCTAAACTGGATAAAATCATCTGGCAGAAGCAAAAATTAATTATTAAATTGATATCATATTGTAGGAGTTCATCCATCCATCCATCATTTAATCCAATGTTGCCCCCATAAGGGACTTAGAAGACCGGGGCTAGGCAAATTGGTTCTGACATTTAAGATGAGAGTTACTAGCCTCACTCATCCCAGAGTGACATTACATGAGCAATAAACTCCAGCCACCCCATGGATATAAAACTACACAGGCTCAATCCGATTGGAGCACCTTAATTATCTACTAAACCACCAGGCACCATAATTTGGTTATATGGTTACCACCCAGCATAGTAAATGGTTTCCTGGTGTACAGGAAACCATTTGGCTTGTCACTCAGTGTAGAGTCACCTATAGGCAGAAGGAAGAGGAAAGAATGAAAGAAAGAAAGACAGAAGAGGGAGTGTAAAGTCACCTGTAGGCAGAAGGAAGAGGAAAGAAAGAAGAGGATGGAAGGAATAGAGGAATGGGCAGACACTCGAGAGCAGCACCACATTGAGTGGATGGATGGTGAGCTCCCCCACCGTAGGAGTTAATGTTGATAAATTACTGTATAAACTCCTTCAGCTTAAGATGTCTCACTGTAGCTGAGTAAAATTTGCTGGCAGTAGTTAAAAAAAAAAAAAAAAAGATGGACTACATCAGTTGTAAATTTCAGTTACTAAAGCTATTTTTGTCTAGGAGTACTATATTTGATCAAGAATTTATTGGCTGTATCTTTATGGGCTTATCCATCCATCCATCATCCAATTCCTACATTGCCCCATGAGGAGTGTAGAAGCCCGGGGCTAGGCAATTTGGTCCTGACATTTAAGATGAGAGTGACCAGCCTCACTCATCCCTGAGTGTTATTACGTGAGCAATAAACCCAACCATCCCTTGGATATAAACCTTCACTGGCTCAATCCGATTGGAGCACTGTAATTACCCACTAAACCACCAGGTGCCATAATTTGGTTATATGGTTACCACCCAGTTTAGTAAATGGTTTCCTGGTGTACAGGAAACCATTTTGCTTGTCACTCAGTGTAGAGTTACCCATAGGCAGAAGGAAGAGGAAAGGATGAAGGAAAGAAAGACAACAGAGGGAGTGTAAAGTCACCCATAGGCAGAAGGACGAGGAAAGAATGAAGTAAAGAAAGACAGAAGAGGAAGGAATGAATAGAGGGAGGAGAGGAAAGGGCAGACACCCAAGAGCAGCACTACATCGAGTGAGTGGATGATGAGCGCCCCTGCCTACCACCATATGGGCTTATACTTAATCAAAATTATCTTTCAGTTATTAGTCTCATCATAGCAGTGAAATATTACATTGAGTTCAAGTAAATATATATGGCAGTTGTAGTTACAAAATTATTGAATGATGTAGTACAGCCACATTGATCTTTTTAGTGGTCTGTTACCTAATAGTGTCATACTATTACAATAGCCAGCTAAGAATACATTCTTATTGCTGCATCACTCCTCTTGGGTAGATGTGACAGTTGATGCATTGTTAGAATGTAAGTTTGGTTCAGATGTTTTTGCTGCAGTTGTATTTTGATTCACTTGTGAGTGGAAGATTATGCCTGTGAAGTACGAGGTCTGTTCAGAACGTTTCTGACCTTAGGCTGCAAAAAAATTAATAGCTAACCTGTTGAGGTAGAATGCGAATTCACCTCAAAGTAGGCCCATTCTGACTTGACACACTTAGCCTAGCGTTCTCTCCTCTGCTTGAAACATTTTCAGAGTCATTTTTTGGTATCTTCTGCAGGTGCTTTATCGCGTTCATCATAATCTCCTCTCATCTCAAATCGGGAACCGTTAGTGGAGTTTTAAGCTTTGGGAATATGGTAACTAAAAGTCGCACTGAGCCATGTCTGGTGAGTAGAGAGCCTGCTGAACCTGCGGGATGCTGTGCTTGGCCAAAAATTCCTGGATTAGTTGAGATGAATGGGTAGGGGTTTTGTCATTGTCCATCTTCCAACTTGCTACTTTCCATGGGTCTAGTCTCTTCTGCCAAACTGTGTCATGAAGATGGCAGATAACGTCAAGGTAGTAATGTTTTTGACAGTCTAACCTTCTGGTTCGTATTCGTGATGCACAACCAAGGTAGTAAAAAAAAAATGGCAACATGCAACTTCATTTCAACTTGTCGCGGACCTGTCGTACTTTTTTTTGGCCGAGGCAACCCTGCATGCTTCCACCAGGATGACTGGCTTTGGTTTCTGGGTTGTACCCGTACATGCAAGTCTCATCTCCAGTGGTTACAGTCTTCAGAAATTTTGGATCGCTATTTACACACTCCAGCATGTCTTGAGCAACGTTCATACGTGAGAAGAGATCATGACAAATGTGACGAAGCATCTGCAGGAGAGAGCGAAAACCAGCTTTGAAAAATGTTTCAGGCAGCAGAAAGAATGCTGGGTTGTGTGTCAAGTCAGAAGGAGCTTTTTTTTTTTTTTTTTTTTTTTAAATAAAGAACCTAAGGTCAGATACTTTCTGAACAGACTTCGTAGTCAGGCTTTTGGGAGTTGAATGGGGAGTGAAAGAATGAGTGTGTGACCCATTTCATTGAACATCCCCCCCCCTTTTTTTTTAGGGGGAAAAAGAGGTTGGGATAATGATGATTGTGATGTATCCATTTTATTATTAGAGAGAAGAAGCCTATGTTAGTGTTTTGTGCTAGGGTCAGTTTTTCTTTGGGTAGGGCAGGTTTTTATTCTAATTGCTGTTACTTTTTTTTTTTCTCCCCCCCCACTTGAATTGTAATGTCACCACAAACTTTGATACTAATGTTATAAAATTTATACTTTTGTTTTCATTTATTTATGTATTTATTTTTCATCAAGAAACCATTTACTATGCTAGATGGTAACCATATAACCAAATTATGGCACCTAGTCGTTTAGTGGATAATTCAGGTGCTCCAAGCGGATTGAGCCTGTATAGGGTTATATCCAAGGGGTGGTTGGGGTTTATTGATTATGTATGGTTGGGGTTTATTGTTTATGTAATTCCACTTAGGGATGAGGGAGGCTGGTATCTCTCATCTTAAATGTCAGGACCAGCATGCCTAGCCGTGGGCTCCTATGCTCCTCATGGGGCAACTCAGATAATGAATGAATAAATATATTTTTTGTGGGGATAGCAGGTGGCTTAATCATTTGGTATTACTGGTATTGGGTCTTAGTTTGATGTGTTGGTGAATGGAGAGAAACATGAATTGGTAAGCAAATGTAGGTACTTGGGAGGGCAGTGATAGAAAGTAGAGGTAAATGTGCAAAGGAAGTGAAAATAGAGTAGTACTGTATAGAGAAGAAAAGTGACTGGTGCTATGAAAGTCTTCTTATGAATCTGAGATCTGAGCCCACATCATACAAATGTGAGACTTTGGTGTGATGTGAAAATGGTAAGTCATTGTTAGAATAGGGAGGAAGTAGGTATTGTATCATAAAATTTTTAAAGGCAATAATAATCTTTCATGCATCAGACTTGATCACCTATGGCAGCTTTCCATGCTGTTGCCCATATCATTGGGCATGTTGTTGTTGTTGTTGTTGTTGTTTTCTTTTTCTTATTCTTCTTTGTCTTCCTCCTCCTTTTTCTCCTTTTCTTCTTCCTCTTCTTCATTTCTTTTTTCTTCTTCTCATTCTTCTTCTTCTTCTTTTCTTCATCTTTTTTTTTCTTCTTTTACTTTTTCTTCTTCTTCTTACTTGCCTAGCCCTGGGCTCCTGTGCTCCTCATGGGGCCGTGTAGGATTGAATGATGGATGGATGGATTATTATTATTGTTATTATTTTTCCTCCTCCTCTTCTTCTTCTTCTTTGACCCTACCATTCCCCATCTCTGAGCAGGAAAAAGAGGTTGGGATGATGATGGTGATGGTCATGCACCGTACTGCGATGTCAGAGAGGCCCAGTTGATTGGAACTCTATTGGCACACTTCAGCACTATCACATGAATAACACCAGTCTCTCTGTAGAAACTATACACAAAGACTTAGGTATCTTGGTTGACGGCTCACTGAAATTCCACTTTCACATAAGAAATACTGTAAAAAAAAAGCAGCAGGCCTGGCAAATAATTTGTTGAAGTCCACCCTCTGTCGTGACTGAGCTTTTATGTTGACCTTGTTCAAATCCCACATCAGACCTATCCTGGAGTTTGGCTCCACTGTATGGAATACAGGCTACCACGGAGATCTGAAGCTTCTGGAGTCTGTACAGCGCAGATGGACCAAGCAAATCAGTGGCCTGGCCAAACTCAGTTCTGCTGACCGTCTGAAAAACCTGGACCTGTATTCAGTAAAAGGGAGACTGATCAGAGCTGACCTTATTAAATACTGGAAAATCATTCATCACCAATCCCCTATCACACCACCCAAACTTTTTTCACTTCCTCCATTAATTCACACCAGGGGTCATAGATTCAAGGTGGCCAAGCCCCGCATTTCATCCGAGTGTTGACACAGGTTTTTCAGTATCAGATGTATAGACCTCTGGAATTCTCTGTCTGACAATACTGTTAGCACCGACTCTGTTACTTCATTTAAAAAGTCCCTCCACTCACAACTAGGACACATCTTGTTTGATTATATTGAATATTAACGATTCATAATTCGAAGTCCTTCAAGTAGTTTATCAACCCTGCATATGGCACAAAACTCAGCCCCTACTCAATAGTATATTCAGATGATGTGTATAGGGAATGGGGCTGGCGTGCCAGCAGGTATGGGCTGCCCTGCTTCTAAAAAGCAAATTCCTACTGAGCCATACTGTTAAATTGTAATGGGGTAGCCAACCAAGTGAGCAAACCAGGTGAGGTGAGTCATGATTGTGATGGTGATGATGAGGACTCTTGAGTGTGTGGAGGAGTTTTGTTATTTGGGAGACATGTTATGTGCCGGAGGTGGGGCTGGAGTTAGCTCGGTTGCTAGAGTGAGAAGTGGTTGGAAGAAGTTCAGGGAGCTGTTGCCTCTCCTGACATTGAGAGGACTCTCCTTACATGCTAAGGGGTCTTTGTATGCAGCATGTGTTAGGAGTGTGATGCTGTATGGTAGTGAGACCTGGGCAGTAAAGGAAGAAGATATTCGCAGGTTTAAACGTACAGAAATGACAATGATTAGGTGGATGTGCAGTGCGTCCCTGCGTGCAAGGCCTGGGGGGGCTGGGTTTACGATAGAAGAGTTGAGAGGTAGGATGGGACTGGAGTGTATTGGTGTTGTGATGAGGAGAGGTAGGCTGAGGTGGTTTGGACATGTGGAGAGGATGGGGGAGGATAATTGGGTACAGAGGGTGAGAAGTGTTAATATTGGGGGAGGGGTTGGGAGGGGTAGACCGAGAAAGACATGGGACGAGGTCATTAAATGTGACTTAAGGGTTAAGGGACTGAATAGGGAGGCTGCCAGAGATCGAGCAGCGTGGAGAGCCGCCATTAGGTGACCAAGGCCGACACATGCAAGCATGTTGGAGCCTTCAAAAACGAAACGAAACGAATGTGGGTTCAGCCATATACTAGCAAAAGTGCAAGAATGATTGATTATGAAGGATGGAAATCAGTGGTAACAGTTGTTATTGGTTAACTGCAGCCTGGTCAACCTTACTTGCCAACAACAGGTAAACAACTGCTGTGGAGACATCCTACAGGTATGGTTCAGTACATGTACCATGGAGGGATCTGGTGGCTCCATGTGGTAGACAGCCTTAGCAGAGTCAGACTAGAGTCCTCCCCATGGCAGGGTATAGGGAGACAGTATGACAGCATAATGTCATGTGGCTTGTGAACAGCGTAGGACACTGGAAAATATTTTCAATTTGCCTTTTTATTTTTTTCATGAAAATAAGATGAGGTACTTTGGGCATGTGGTGAAGATGGGGAATGACAATTGGGTGCAGAAAAGAATTGTTAATGTTGGGGGTAGGGTTGCAAGAGGTAGACTGCAAAAAACTGGGATGAAGTCAAGCATGACCTCAGGGATAAGGGACTGAAAGGGAAGCTGCCAGAGATCGAGCAGCATGGAGAGCTGCCACTAGGTGACATGGCTGCCGCATGTGGGAGCCTGTAAAAATGAAACGATTCATTGTTGCTGAGTACTTACTCTAAATTTTTTTTTCTTTCAGGAATGTACATTCTGCAAGAAACCACTCCTTTTTGATGCATTGGAAGCACGGGAACTATGTGCACCAGTTTGTGACAAACCATTCTGCCCTCAATTGGCAGAGTGCTTCTAGCAGTGAGAGGGATGAGACATGCATGTAACTTGATCAGATAATACAAACATCTGCTTTGTCTTGGATTTCATGTTGAAAATTATCATCAGCAAGTATGAATTTATTTTTATGTAATTGAATGTGGTTATTGTTAATAATTTTAATTAGATATGAAAGACCACAGTGTACTGGTAATACAAAAGCTTTTTGTGTAATTAGCATAGAACGAACAATTGAAGAATAATTTATCATTTTTATTCTATTGTCAGAACTAATCTAGTTTCCAGGATTGACAAGGGGACGGAAGATTCAGGTCAAAGCTAAGACCTCTTGAATTTGAACTGAAGGTGAAAAGTCTCTGGTATTCTTCCTTCTCTCTTGTTTATCAACCCCTAAGGTATGCAATTCCTCCACCCTGTTAATCCCCCAGAATGCAGTTAGGAGTCGATTTTTCAACTTTCACGAAGCTAAATTTTTTACTTTGTTATTTGAAGAGGTTGATTTCACACACCAGAAAATGTATATTTCATTTCCAGATACTAACTGCACAGTGACACATCTACGCTGAAAATAGTTAGGGCTCGCGTATGGGAGAAAATGGAGAAAAACCAGAGAAATTTTCCCAAAATGGTAGGTGGTGGCGACCATCATCCACTCACTTGATGTAGTGCTGCCTACTTCTTCCTTAGCCTTTATCATTCTTTTTCTGTGCCTGCCCTCCTTTCTTCCTGTTTCTCCTATATTTCCTGTCACTTCTTACTGCTTTTCTTTCCTTTACAGGTGGCATTACATTGAGTGACAAGCCAAATGGTTTCCTGTAAGCCAAGAAACCATTTACAACGCTGGGTGGTAACCATATAACCAAACCATACGTGCTCCCTACGTGTCAACAAGTGGGTTGGTGGAGGGTTAGTGCCCCTCCCCGTAAAATAAATAACTCAAAGTCAAATGGCCACCCCTTACGGGATTATGGTGTCTGGCAATAGATAGATAGATAGATAGTAATTTTTGCAAACATCTCGCAGAAAGCATTGAATGCTATATGATATAAATTCATAAAACATATTTATTTGGTAGAAGGAGTGCACATAAGAAATAAATAAATAAAATGAAGAAAATAAACAAAAATGGAAAACCAGTCTGCATCAAGAAAATATATATATGTATAGCATCTTATAAGCAAAAACACATATAAATGAATAAAAATAAAAAGATTTGAAGTGTAAACAAGAGAGAGAAGCAGTAAATAAATTGAATAATTCCCTTGCCTTGTCTTGCCCCCATGCTGCAATAAATTTCACCAAGACTAATTTTAGTCTTTGACATTTGAAGAGCTTGATTTTACACACCAGAAAATGTTTATTTCATTTTCATTCATCAAATTCTAACCACACAACTGCTCACGTATGGGAGAGAATGGAGAATAACTGGAGAAATTTACACATGAATGTTTTTTGCCTCCACCACCTCTTCGTGTTAGTCATTCCAAATACTTATGCTTCTGTTCGGGAAACTGAACCTTTTAAGATCATTAAAACATCTACTTTTCCTCTACTTGAAGTCATGACCTCATGTTCTTCCATCATTCAACACAAAAAGATCCTCTCTATCCACCCTTTCCAATTCTCTTACATTTTTGAACATCGTGATCACATCATCTCTTTCCCTTCTCTCACGCTGTGTTGGTAATATCAGTTTTTCCAATCTCTCCTCATAGGTCAGTTCCCTTAAGCTTGGTATTATCCTCATTGCCATTTGTTGAACCCTCTTTAGTTTATCAATATGCTTTTTCAAATGAGGTGACCATACCACAGCTGCTTACTCTAGTCTTGGTCTTATCATGGTCACTATCATATCCCTCAGCATTTGCTCATCCATATAATTAAAAGCCACTCTCATGTTGGTCAGTAATCCATTAGTTCCTCCAATGACTCTGTTTATATGCTTTTCTGGTGACAAGTCATCCTGAATAATCACTCCCAAGTCTTTCTTATCTTTTCATTTACTAATTATTTCATTGCCTATTTTAGATGTCCAGTGCAGTCTTTTCTCACTCATTCCCATTTCTAATACATGACACTTCCTGGCATTAAAATCCATTTTCCAAGTCTGGCTCCAGCTGTGGAGTTTGTCCAAGTCCTCTTGCAGTTTTTTACAACTATCAGACCATTTAGTATGTTTCATGATTTTTAGCATCATCTTCGAACATACTCATGTAACTACTCAAACCCTTTGGCAGATCATTTACATATATGAGAAACATTATTGGGGCTAAGACAGAGCCCTGGGGTACTCCACTAGTCACGTTTTTCCATCATGAAGCCTTGTCTCTTATAACTGTTCTCATCTGCTTTCCTATCAAATAATCTCCCATCGACTTTAATAGTTTCCCATGCCCCCCACCAAAGGTCTTCAACTTCCACAGCAGTCTCTTATAGGGCACCCTGTGAAATGCTTTCTTGAGATGAAGATAGACACAATCTGCCCATCCCTCTCTCTCTCTTGTATGACATCTACTACCCTACTGTAGAAAATAAGTTAGCAACACATGATCCTCCTTCCTTAAAACCAAATTGCCTTGGTGTTATCACTTGATTTTCTTCTGAATACTTTATCCATCTTTTTTTAAATAATTTTCTCATAGATTTTACAAACAATACAAGTAAGTGATACCAGTCTATAATTGAGTGGATCCTCTCTATCTCCTCCCTTGAAAATTGGCACAATACTTGCTCTTTTTCCAGTCTTTGGGTAACTCCATTTTCCAGTGAGGTCTTGATAATGACATAAACAGGCCACACTAACTGGTCTGCACATTCCTTTAGGATCCATCCAGCTACACAATCTGGTCTCATTGCTTTTCTCACATCCAAATCCCTAAATTCCTCATCCAACACATAGACTGACTGCAGGTTTTTGTTCATTATTTCTCACAATTCTTCTTCTCTTTCATAACTTTCATCTCTATCCCTCAATTGTATTATACTGTCCTTAACTTTCATTTTACCATTTTCAAACATATAAAATAGTTTTGGCTCTTTTTTACATTTAGTTACAATATCTTTTTCATATTTCCTTTCTTCCTCTCTCTGCAGCCATACATATTCATTTCTTACCTGCCTGTACTCCTCCCAAGCCCATTCACTATACCTTCTTCTCACTTTATTCCTTGTTCTTTTTCTTGCCTCACATGCCATTCTACATCTGTTGTTAACCCGCCCAGTCCCCCCGATGTATGATGCACATCACAACTTTTTTTCACGCTGAGACACACTGACATGCATCATACGTCAGTCAGTTGCAAGGTTCGTCGTTTGCACATTTTTCAAGATTCGCGGGTGATTTTTGGTGGGAGACCTTCCTCTACCCCCAGCCAGGTGGCAACACTGCCTGATCTGTTCAAACCCCCCACCACCTCGGGAGGTGCGCGATTATCTTGCAACTCACCTGTTAGCAGTGAACTGGCCAGTAAAGACACGTAGCACCGTGGTCTCTCTGACGACAAAATTCAAGGCGAAAATGATTCCTGATGTGGAGGACAAAGATTATATGGCACCAGAGTTAGTAATGAACAGAAGTAATGAGGAGGTAACATTGTCAAGGTAAATGCAATATGTTGATGTTTTTGGTAAGGGAACAACACTTATATCGCCTATATTATTGTGTGAAAAGCAGTATACTCTTGTACTACATATAAATTCGTACCAAATAAATAAATCTCTGTGAGGCTGTGTGGTTTTGGTCAAGTTTCCCTCGCATAGGGATCGTATTTTATGGAGCGCGGCAAGATAAAAAACAGTAGTCAGGTGAGGGATCTCTTACCTGTTTAGAATATTTTTCACTTCAGGTGAGCACTTTCTCGATGAATTTTCAATGTTTCTCACCAAAAGTGAAGGTTTGAGCCAAAAAAAGAAGTTGAAAATCGGTCGGGTTCTGGGGGTGGGTCGGGTAAAAAAGCGGTTGGGACTGGGCAGGTTAAACCATTCTTTCGTCCTTTCCATACATTCAACCATCCATCACCCAATACTACATTGCCCCATGAGAAGCGTAGAAGCCTGGGGCTAGGCAAGTTGGTCCTGACATTTAAGATGAGAGTGACCAGCTTCACTCATCCCTGTGTGGCATCATGTGAGCAATAAACTCCAACGACCCCTTGGATGTAAACCTTCACCGGCTCAATCTGATTGGAGTGTTGTAATTACCCACTAAACCACCAGGCACCAAAATTTGGTTATATGATTACCACCTAGCATAGTAAATGGTTTCCTGGTGTACATAAAACCATTTGGCTTGTCACTCAGTGTACAGTCACCCACAGGGAAAAGAAAGAGGAAAGAATGAAGGAAAGAAAGAACTGAGGAGAATTATGGGACATACTAACTACAGTTTTATATACATTTGACCCTCGATTTACCGGATTAAAAGGGGGGGAGACCAGTCTGGGTATCGCAAAAGTACTCACCTGGTAGGGCCCCACATACCATTCCCCGGACTATTACCATACTTTGTCCGAATTCTCCAATATTGTTCGGCAATTATTCCAATATTCTAGAGCATTCTGGAATGTAGGCTACCTATACCAACAAAACTAACATACCCAGTACATTAAATAATAACACTGACACAATATCAATAATAATAATGGACACGAGAGGTATTTTGCTAGCTACAACCCTAAGAATGGTTGTTTAGACAGTTGTTGACAAGAATGTGCAAGGTATGATAAAAGAAGATCAGAAAGTTGAGGAAAAAAAAGAATAATGAACAAGGAATGGAACACCACGCGGTGAACCAGCCACGCTCATCAGCTGACTGATGTAAACACACAATCTATCTTGGACTGAATCGGCAATTTTAATCTATCACCATATAGGTCTGCGCATCTAATCATTTGAAATTCAAAAATTCAGTCAAAAATTTGTGCTTAATTTAATTATTAATAGAATATAAGGATTCAGAACGAAAATTTCTTAAAGTTAACCTAACAACTCGCCTTGATGGACTTTTGTAATAAATATCAATTTACAATGCAAATGCATTTTTTTTTTTTTTTTGTGCAAAACAGAAGTCTGCCAAGGTGTACTGGTGAAGGCGAACCAACCACTCGCACGGCTGACTGAGGTAATCACACAATCAGTCTTGAACCAAGTGGCAATTTTAATCTTTATCACCATATAGGTTTGCACACTCAATTATTTGAAATTCAGTCAAAAATTTGTGCTTGATTTAATTATTAATAGAAAATCAGGATTCAGAGTGAAAATTTCTTAAAGTTAGCAGAATTGTTTTAAGCCTAACAACTCACCCTGACACTTTTGTTTTGTAATAAATATCAATTTAAAATGCAGATACATTTTTTTTGTACTCAGAATAAATATTTTTGCAAAACAGAAGTCTGCCAAGGTGTGCTGATGATCTAAAAGGGAAAATATCTTTTAACATTAGCCAACCACCGATCAGCCGACCGAGATATAAACACTGACATTCTGAAAGGGAAACATATGCATATTTTAGCTCTGAAACCTAATTTTTAAACTGAGTTATATTAAGTACAATTTTTTTTAGCAGATTTCATATAATTAGGTGTGTATGAGCCACTGTGGTGAAAAAATAAAAACATTATCCAATGAAAAGTGCCGATTCGGTATTCAGTCTCACCGAGTCGGGTGAGCTAAGTTAATTTGGAGTGGATCCCAGTGAGTTTGTCCATAAGAAAATATTTTTAATAATTGCTTATGAATTTTATTGTGTCCAAGCCTTACGTAAATTTTACTGTGTTATGCAGTAAACTATTTATAATGTCATTTGAGAAAGGTAAGAGGCAAATGGGATATTGCCATGAGTTAGGAACTGGTGGCGTGACGCAGGTTGGTGACCAAGATGCGTTTCATGTGTGAAAATATCTTCTTATGTGTGTTACAAATGTCCTTTATCGAGTCAAATCCTTGCCAAATGTACATGTGTTGTGCAGCAGACTGCTTATAATTTTATATGAGAGAATAATGGCCGGACTTTTGTGAGATTTCCCGGACTTGTATGGGCATTTGTCGGCATTTGATAATATTGTCCGGCCTCAGCCAGTCTGGGAAATCCGAATTCCGGGAAATAGGGGTCCGCCAAATTAAGGGTCGAGTGTACTTCTATAAAAAAAACTCATATTTCTCATCAACATTTGTGATCGCATTCATTTTACTCCGTCTTCCTTTTGGAAAAGGTTCCTCAGGGAAGCAACATCTGCATTCCCATATTTGTATCTATTGTCTCTGTGCTTTTCATCTCTTTCTCCTTCCCTTACTCCTGCCACTTCCATCTCACTTTTATCAAAGGAGCATTGGTAGGTTATGTTCCTCACATCATTTGGGTCCTTTGTGAATATTAAGTCAAGCCTGGATGGTTCGCCATCTCCTCAAATTCTTGTATTTTCTTTAATTGGGTTAACATGTTTTCCATCACCAATTCCATTAATTTATTTCCCCATGATTCCTCATTGCTCCCAGCATCCATACTTTCCCAGTCAACATCTCTACAGTTAAAATCTCCCTTTATTATTATTCTGTTTCTTCATTCAGTTAACATCTTTAGTGTGTGTGTGTGCAACACCAGTTTTCTGGCATCAGGTGGTCCAGCATCTCTTTTAATCCGAACAAAATTACGAGAGGGCACTTGAAATTCCTGTGCTCACCAGACTAATTTACCAGGCTGCCGCAGATATTATTGAGTGTAGCGCATGATCACTTGGACTGCTTACACTGCATGGCTTGGTGATCCCTTATTTTGTCTGATTCTTATATTTCATTACTTACATTTAACTCGAGCTATGGCTTCCAAGAAAGATGCAAGTCTTAGTGGTGGTGTCAGGCGTAAACACGGGTCCATTTCAGTACAGTCAAACCTCCTTGATCATGGTTAATTGGTCCATCAAACTACTTCAATGATGAAACCCCTCAGTTACCAGTAAGACAGTAAACAGGAATAAATGTTAATTAGTTCAGGACCCACAAGTTTACACTCACTTTTTTTCCTAATACCTGAATAATAACCCCTAAAAAGACTGAAGGGACCTGATCAGCAGTGTTTTCGCTGATTCTACTATTCACGATCATGAACCAGACAACCCCTTTGTCTCACATTTCTCCCAACTTTGTGAACCAGCATTATCAGTGTATTTTGACTGTGATTACAAAATTCTCACAACACCATTCATAACCATCAATTTTTGTTCTTGTGAATATGACACTTCCTCATCAAATTTCACATTCTTTTAAGTCCATCCATCCATCATCCAATCCCATGTTGCCCTATGAGGAGTCTAGGAGCCCAGGGCTAGGCAAGTTGGTCCTGATATTTAAGATGAGTGACCAGCCTCACTCATCCCTGAGTGGCATTATGTAAGCAATAAACCCCAGCCCCCCCTTGGATATAAACCTGCACTGGCCCAGTCCGATTGGAGCGCCTTAATTACTCACTAATTCACCAGGTGCCATAATTTGCTTATAGGGTTACCACCCGGCATAGTAAATGGTTTCCTGGTGTACAGGAAACCATTTGGCTTGTGACTCAACGTAGAGTCACCCTTAAGCAGAAGGAAGAGGAAAGAATGAAGGAAATAAAGACAAGAGGAAGGAAAGGGCAGACACCCAAAGCAGCACTACACCGAGTGGGTGGATGGAGAGCTCCCCCACCTAGCACATAAGTCCTGTAAATATCATATCACCTTCTCCCATCTTTCCTGTCACTTCTTATTGCCTTTCTTTCCTTTATAGGTGGCTTTACATTGAGTGACAAGCCAAATGGTTTCCTGTAAGCCAAGAAACCATTTACAATGTTGGGTGCTCCCTACATTTCAACAAGTGATTTGGTGGAGGGTTAGTGGCCCTTCCTGTAAAACAAATAACTCAAAGTCAAATGGCCACCCATTATGAGATTATGGCGTCTGGCAATAGGTAGATACAGTAGGCGCGGAAAGTGTTGACGCCATCTTAAAAAAAGAAAACATTCTTGTGGTTAGCAAGGAGAAACAAATAAATTAACACTCACCATTGAATTTAGTATTTACTGGCATTCCCCTTCACCTTTATTATCTTCTTAAGGCATCTGGGGAGACTAATGGCGTAGTTTTGCAGAACAGACGGAGTAAAACTGCTCCATAGCTGCAGCCTCAAGTTTAGGCAAAGATGATGTGTCCATACTACGCAGCTGCCGCTTCATGTGCGCCCATAAATTCTCAATGGGATTGATATCTGGGCTGTTTCCGGGCCAATCTCGAATAAAGGGAACCTCACAGTCTGTTAGCCACTGTTTCACTGACTTTGCAACATGTGCAGGGGCAGAATCTTGCATAAATACTCTTGCCTTGGTTTTATCAAAAGAGTCACTTAAAACATCACATAAGAGCTCCAAATAATTGTTCTGGTTCACTTTTTCATTTGCAGGTAGAATTACCAACCTACCAACACCATAATATGTAAAGCAGCCCCAAGCCATGAGTGAGGCTGGGTATTTAACAAACTTGGAAGTGTACTTAGGATCCAGGGGGTCACTGCCTGGTTTGCGGTACACTCGTGATGAAGGGGTACCAGTGACAGTAAATGTTGACTCATCACTCCAAAGCACAGTTTTCCATTGCTCCTCACTCCAGGCAAGATATTTCTTACAAAAATTTACTCTCTTTTTCTTCTGAAGTGCAGTTAGCAGTGGTTTTTTACGAGCACAAAAACTCCTGTAGCCCAGATCGTCATGCAACAGCTGCTGCACACTTCTGACAGACACATCTGCCAGCAACTGTGGGTTCTTTTCTTTTAAATCCCGTGCTGTTAGCCTTGGATCCTTGCTAACTTGCCTTGAGATCAGCTGACGGGTCCTGAAGGTTGTCTTACGAGGTCTCCCAGGCTTGGGAAGTGGAGTGGGAGGAATGGCCTCCCCACTGTCCTTGAACCGCTTCACCAGTCTCTGCACTGTCCTCAGTCTAACACCATCTGATTTGCAATAAATGGGAGTTTGTGGCCAGCTTTGTATAAAGTAATCACTTCCACACGTTTGTCCTTGCTTGTGGTTACTTTAGGCATGATGAGAATGTGGTAGGTAACCAAATAACTGTGTTATTTGAGTCAAAACATGCCCTCGTGGTGCATCACACACAGAGACAATCCTCCTCCTGTGGCTGCCCAAACATTACTGAGCCTGCTCCTGTGGTGCCAAACCTATCAAGCAGGGTTGCCAGCTCCCGTTGAAAAAGCGTCAGCTCATTTCGCATCACAGGGGAGGGTAGTATTGACCCTACTTCACTTAACGCGAAAAAGAATGACGTCGGCAAAAAA
>JAGKTI010002461.1:49741-66785 GCA_018397915.1 Birgus latro
TTGTAAACTGAATGGCTGTGGCAGCCTCACTCCTCAGTAATGAACAAATCAAGGTGATTTTTACTAATCAGTTTTGAATCTTTTAGTCATGTTACCCATCAAAAATTTCAAAAAGGGCAGAACAAAGAGGATGTGGTTTGGCACCCCTTGCCTCCAGAGCTGCTGTTTCAAAAATCCAGGAGAGAGGCCCTTTAAAGTACAGTTTGGCAAGGAAAATGTCAAGCTTAGACACACCAAAATTATGGTGTCAGATCCAGATGTTGCCACAAAGATGTTTCGGCAAATTGTTCATAGGCTTATTGAGGCTAGATTGCTGACAACAGCTAAAGGAGATACTGTACTATCACAGTTCAGGAAGTTCATCTTCAATGCAAGGGAGACTTATCCAGAACAATTTTCTACTTTCAAGGAAGCAGAAGTCAGATTGGATTCCTTCTTACATGAGAAGTTGCAAGGTGAAGAGTTCCAGTATCTGTGGCATGTGATGCAGATTCTTCTCACTCTTTCTCACAGGCAAGCTGCAGTAGAGAGGGGGTTTTCAGTCAACAAAAAGGCACTCAACCCAAATCTTCAAGAACTCAGTCTGAAAGCAATTAGGCTCATCTACAGTTCCATGTCAGCCCAAAAGATACAAGTGGCAGATTTAATGATCACTGACAAATTGTTGGTTTCTTGCAGTCATGCTCACAACAGATACAAGTTGCATCTTTTGGAGAAGAAATCTGAAAAAGAACAAACTAAGAAAGGAAGAAAAAGAAAGGCTCTTCAGGAAAAACTTTCTGCAGCCAAAAAGAAGAAACAGGAACTGGAAACTATTTCTAGGAGACTTATTAGTACTGCAGACAAGAAAGCAAAAGAAGCATAAAAGAAAGCAGATGCTACTGTGATGAAAGCCTTACTACAACACTCTTCAGACCATACAAAACAAGGCCTTAAAAATAATCACAGGCTGCACAGCTACTACACCTACAGACCACCTTCACCAAGAAACCAAAATCCTCAAAGTCAAGGATTATCTAGACATGAGAGGCACCCAAACTCTCCCTGCAGCCTCCACAAACCCACAACATCCACTACACTACATGGCAGCACATCCACACACACACCAAGGAACATCAAAACAACACCCAGCACACGATATACATAAATACTAGCATCTCTTCCCCCCTGCCTGCCTCAGACCAGCTTCCAGAAGCATATTCATACTCATATCACTCGCTGTTCCATTTAGTCACTCAAAGACAACACACAGCTGCATGCACAGCCTCCTGATATCCATCCTTCTGAATCCTATGTCCCCCGTGAGGACAGGGTCCACCTGGGCAGGCTGAGATGTGGGCACCATCCAGCCCTCTTGAGTTATCAGAAGAGGCTGGATGACTCCGTCGCTGATGCCTGTCCAGGATGTAGCACAGCACCCCGTACTATTAAGCATATCATGGAAGACTGCATTGCACACAATCACCTATGCCAACAACACAACATACACTCCTTGAGAGCTCTGTGGGAAAGCCCGGTCTCTGCCATGGCCTTCCTTAGGGACTCGGAGCTGTTCGGCCAGACTGCCTAGGGAACAACTACTACTACTATTTAATTACAGATTATACACACTATAAGGACATATGGACAAGAAGTTGTGACTACAGGTGACAGGGTAGCTGCAGGTGTCACCCAGGTGTGGGAGATGTCCTGTCAGGTGTGTGCTTTCGGGAGAGGTGCAGGACCCCTGCTGTGGGCTGGATCATCTGGTGTGGGCTGCGGGATGGTGTAGAGGAAGGCCCTCCCCTGGATGGAGCTCAGTGAGTATGTCGGCCCTCGGTACTGGGGCCAAACAGGGTGAGCAGGCATGCCGCTTTGCACCTACTCTTGGGGGAGGACGGCTCACCGGCTGGTCTGGGCAGGTCTTGGCGCCCCTTGGTGACTGGGGCCTGTGGCCTCGCCTGCATCGACAGGCTGTCAGGGGCTGCCTGTGGAGTCTCTTCCTCTGGGAGTCCAGCAGTGACGGGTGACACTGGGGTACTGGCTGCAGTGAGCACACTCCCAGGCTCACGACGGGGCCACTCCAGACTCTCTCCAACAGGGACTCCGCTAGGGAGCTAACTCCACCCCTTGGGGTGTGGGGGGAGCGAGAGGGGCGTCTCACACGGCCTCTGGAGGAGCGAGGCGAGAAAGGAACATTGCCATCAGAGGGAGCCACAGGGGTAGCAGATGAGGGAAGTATGGTGGACATTCCCTCCCTGGTGGGCACAGTGTGCGCCGCCGCGGTTCTTCTAGAGAATGGGACTGCAGATGGGAGTAGAACAGTGGACATCCTCTCCCCGGCGAGCACGGTGGGGGTCGCTACAGTCCTGCATCCTGTGGGGGCTGCAAACGAGGGAAGTACTGTATAGTGGACATTCCTTCCCCAACAGGCACGGTGGGTGCCGCCGCAGTTCTACCTTGCCCTGTGGAGGCAGGCAAGAGGAGTTCAGTGGACGTCCTCTCCCTGGCGAGCATGGTGGGCATCGCCACGGTCCTGCTTCCTGTGGGGGCTACAGATGAGGGAAGTACGGTGGACGTTCCCTTCCCGACGGGCACAGTGGGCGCCGCTGCGGTTCTGCCTTGCCCTGGGACTACAGGTGAGAGGAGTATGGTGGATGTCCTCTCCCCGGCGAGAACGGTGGGTGTCCCTGTGGTCCTGCTTCCTGTGGGGGCTGCAGATGAGGGAAGTATGGTGGACGTTCCCTCCCCGATGGGTATGGTGGGCGCTGCTGCGATTCTGCTTTGCCCTGGGACTACAGGTAAGAGGAGTACAGTGGACGCCCTCTCCCTGGCGAGCATGGTGGGTGTTGCCGCGGGCCAGTGGAGGCTGCAGGTGAGGGAAGTACCATGGACGTTCCTTCCCCAACGAGCACAGTGGGCGTCTTCGTTGTCCTACCTGGGACTGTGAGCACACAAGTCCGACCCCGATCCTGGCGAGTGCTGGTCTGGCCTTAGAGTAGTGTGGCAGGGTGCTGTACTTCCCGCATGCTCCACCGAGGGGAAGAGGAGCACATGGTGGTGGGGGACGTATGCCCATCTTGCTTGGGCCCTTTCCGCCCTTCTGGTCTCCCCTTGGTGCTGGTATTTCGTTATATTTTACAGAATACAAAGTGATTGAATTTAATCGTTAAGCACTATTTTACTAAACTGTATCATGTTTTAATGGATGTCTCCTGTGTGATGTATATAAAGATTTGCTTTATGATTGCACCTACCTTCACCGTCTCATGGTCATGTGACCATTGTGCCATGATTAACGAATGCTCTTTAACACACTATATTGGGGGAAATATTCCTTAATACACATAATAGTTTTCACGCTGTTAGGTAGGTCACTGAGGGGTGTAGAGGTGGGCACTCAGTTAGGTTTCAGTGCCTTCAGCTGGGCTTCAACTGCTCTTTATGGTATTTAATTATATACATTTTAGTTTGTTTTGGTGTGCTGACAGTGTCCAGTCAGGATTGGCAGGAAATACGCTATCAGGAGCGTTGAGGCGGTTTTCTGTACTATTGGTAAGTAGGTATGGAGAAAAAGTGAGAAAACAGAGTGAATACTTAAAGGAACTGCTAAAAAGAGAATGAAAATAATGTGAGCATACTGTAAGTGGCTGGGGAAGGGCTAGGAGAAGGAGGGTAGTGAGAAGGGAGGATGAGATCAGTCAAAATGGGGAAAGCCCCAGGAATTGATGGAGTGTGTGGTGAAGTGCTGAAGCATGGGGGAGAGATAGTAGTAGAATGGATATGGAAGATGTGCAGATTGCCAAGGGAGGAAGGTAGAGTTCCGGAGGAGAAAAAAAAAAATGGGAGTTGTTATGCTACGTGTTCAGAGCTCAACTCCTTGTTCTCTGAACACAAGTGCTGGGTCTGGGGTTCCATTCAAAACCAGGTCTAGAGCATGCAACTAGAGTAACAGGGCATAAAAACTCAGGCTGATCGACCTTACACGTGTATTACCATAAATAGGTACAGTGCCAGACACAATACAATATACTGATTAAACACACTATCGGATACACAGGGGATCTGGGTTGGGCCACTGGTGACTGGGCAGCTGCAGGTGTTGTCCAGGTGTGGGAGGGGTCCCATCAGACGCGCTATCCCACAGGAGGCGTGGGACCGCCATCAGGGGCCAGGTCATCGAAGGTGGGCTGCTGGGCGGTGTAGAGGGAAGCCTTTCCCTGGTGGGGCCTCGGTGGGTGGATCAGTCCTCGGGACTGGGGCCGAACAGGAAGAGCAGGCGTGCTCACCTGCACCTGCTCCTGGGGGAGAGCTGCTCAGCGGTGGGGCTGGGGAGATCTCGTCCTGGGGTCTGGGGGACGCCCCTGGGTGGCTGGGGACTGCGACTCCTCTCATGTCGTGAGGCTGTCGGAAGCTGCCCGCGGCATCTCCTCCAGAAATCCGACAGCAAGGGGCAACATGGAGGCATTGGCTGTGGTTAGCGAATCCCCAGGCTTACTACAGGGCTGTTCTAGATCCGCTCCAGCTGCATCTCCACTGGCTCTCTGGCTCTGTGGGGAGAGAGAGAGGGGGTGTCCCACTCAGCCTCTGAAGGAGTGAGGCGAGCAAGGGATGGCAGGTGAGGGACGTACAGTTCTAATGCCGCATATTTTGGCACTATAGGGAAATTTAATTAATAATGATTCCACCGCTTTGTCACCAGTCTAATGCCGATATTTTTAGGTTCACCCTCCAAAAGAATATTCCACCAGTGTGGGAACAGTAATTTTGCGTTATAAAGAAGTTATCTTATCTATATCTTACAGTTATTAAGAAGGCCTCGTTGAATAATTGAAATAATTTGGTATGCTGCCACCACCCAGCAGTTGCCGGGAAAAAAAAGGTATTAAAGTTATTAGTCCCGTACGATGGAAAAAGGGACAAAAGGCCTACGGTAATAACAGGGTAGCGTGAGTATAATATATGAGTGCGTGGATTTTATAGATGAAACATGCCTTGCGGGCCACTCGATCTTATGTATTACTCCCCAGAGGATTTATACCAAACACCATACGAAAAGTATACTTATCTATATTGCTAACCTTAAATTACACAGAATGAATAGAATAACGAACAAGAATTAATTACTGGAACTTAGCAAAGCAATTGTCTCTGATACACCAGAATATCTGAGAGAATGGAAGCTCTCTTCTCCACAGTTTATAACTCACCTGACTCACATAACACGGTACAAAGAAATTATTCAAGTGTGTACCACTACAGAGGCTCCTTGGGCTTTACATCCAACTGGATGCTGATTAATCTGCTCACAGAAGATCTACTCACCCGATACGAACATACACATACATAAGAATTCACTCAACACAACTGTGATATAAAAAATTACAACAACAGGGGAAACTCCCATAAACCACGGTCTCAAAAGGACTCGTAGTGATACCCAGTTTACAACGTGTTACACAGTTTACTCTACTTTAAAAGAAATCATCCTTATTTTACCTGGGTTTGCACCACATAACATTTCTAGGTAAATAATCATAAGCCAAGAATAATACAGAATGCAATCTCAGCGTACACAGCGCTCTGCATGACGTAGCAATACAACACTCCGCTTCTCACTTACTTATAACCAAAATATTACACTACATGAATAAAAAGCTTCCTAAGTGGACCAATTGACTTTGACGATACTGTGAATTGAAAGGGACTAAGTGGAAAACGTGTAAGGGCTTTGGGCACTAGAGGCTGTGAGACTACGCAGACGCACTGGACGGGCAGACCCCATGACGCCACACCACATCTGCGGAGTTCCGCCCTCAATGAAGTTCAACTCAGAAGTCACATAATGGCATTGACAATATTATCAAACAACTTACTTTAAATATCATTAGAACGACAACTAATTATGATGATGTATAGGAGAGAAATACCGTGAATGACTCGGGAACATTAACTGCGAAGTTCACCCTCCATGAAGTTCAACTCAGGAGTAACTCAGGAGTGACGCTTCGTGGACAGGAGGCAGGCCGCTCCCGCTAAAACCCACTACGTTTTTACCACCCGGTTCTGACTTCGACCAATTACTCTTCAGCCAACTTGTTATATCATCGTTCAGGAATTTTGCAACAAGGAGTTTACGCAGTACTCCACTTATACAAAACGACTTATGATGATTTAAATTTTGTGGCAATAACACAGGTCTAACAATTTTAAAACGATGCCTAAAATCATGCACTGACACAATTTCTCTTTGTTTCGCCCCGGCACTGGCCTACAACTGATGTCTGTGCCAAATAAATTAATTTTCGCGGTTAACTATAACAATAATCAATAATCAGACTTTACTTAAGTTCTTAGACATCATTATTTAGTACAACAAGACGACAAACACAAACTCAACTACAAAATTCTGAATTCCAGGTGTAAATACGACTCATCGCTAATTTGTCTCGAATTAACTTTCTACCCCTCTTTATCGAAACCAGACACGAATTCGCACGTTCAACTCGCTCCACACGGTCCGCATTAACAATAATACTTCTCTATTACACTTTAACTAAAAATCAAGCCCAAAAAATGAATTACAAGATCCACTTCACATACATTGCATCATCTTAACAGGGTCCAGAATTACTCTTATAACATACATAACCTAACGTAAATTACATACATTAATATACTTACTCTATACTTATAATAACTTATATTACTCTTATACTACTTATATGTAAGAAATATGGCATTACACAGTGGCCATTCACCCCCCAGCATGGACGGTGGCCATCGTCACGGTCCTGATCCCCACAGTGGTTGCAGATGGACATACAGTGGTCGTTCCCTCCCTGGCACGGACGGTGGCCGTCGCCGCAGTTCTGCTTGTGCTGGTGGGCGCGGCAGATGAGGAAAGGATGGTGGCCTCTTCCTCCCCGCGCAGAAGGTGGCCATCACCACGGTTCTGCCTTGCCCTGGGATAGCAAGTGAGGGACATACGGTGGCTGTTCCCTCTCTGGCGCGTACGGTGGCTGTCGCTGGGGTTCTGCTCCCAGCAGAGGCTGCAGATGAGGGACGTACAGTGTGTCGCACCGCTACCCAGGTGTCGTTACGGTATTTCTCGGGAATATATTCTCCCGTATTTAATAGTGAATGGTAACGTGGTCAAAATCCGCCTCGACACTGGCAACGCGCGACATGGGGGACTTCACTAACACGCCACTACACACATGTACTTAGAACTGGGAACTGGAAGAAGTGAAAAAGTAATATGGCTTTTCTAGGCTTTAATTACAAAATAGTATTTACAAAAATCTACAAATAACTCTGAGGTAATTCCCACCTCATTTCACTTCACGTGCAAATGTGCCAAAAAACCGCACATACACGTCTACTCTCAAGTCACTTGAATACTAACACTATTTTAATAAAGCAAAGCCAGTCTTGTAAAAAATCACTAGTGCTGTTATATATATATAGCACTCTTTACTCATTCATATATATGAAATCACTGTTACATCAGTATAAGAAAAACACACTTAAACATTTAAAATCTTAACTCCTTCCGTTTCAAACTAGGAGTCCTTACACTGTTTCCCAGACGACAGACAAATAAAATAGCACTGCTAGTCGGTTGTACCCGCGGTCACAAAGCATGTACTTTCACTTACTACCAGTAGTGCTCGCATTGCTGACTCCCTGGAACTTTACGTTGGCTATACAGCGACGTCTCCGCGCCAGGCTACATCAGGCTGCGTCCTTTCGTCACGATGTCCACCAGAGCTCTGCTCTATCCTCTAGTCTGAACTGAGGTCTGTACCCCTTTCTGGCCTCAAGGGTTGCCGATGTTCACCAGCAGGTCACATGGTTGCGAGGTGGGTGATGGCTTCACCCACTCATCCACCGCCCTCATCCACATATCACCCGCTTCATCCACCGTAGAGGCCCTATCAGACTCGCTGCGTCAGCTCGGTTCCCACACCGCAATATCCCGTAGTCAGCTCACGCTCTCACGGTCTGAACTGCCTAGCCAACACTTTTCCTGTGTAAACAACTTGACTAACACCATCATTACTCCTTCTCTCTATCTCTCCCTCCTCCTTCCTCCATTTATTTCTTCCTCTCAACCTCCCTTCCTTATTCCACCTCCCTACATTGCCCACAGCTGTACACAGAATCCATCGAATCTCTACTCTTTCTCCCCTGTCCGCGTTTCATCCTAAACTCACGTCCGGCAGGCGGTGTCACCTGCACACCTGTAACAGCTGTGAGTCTTACATCTGCCCGAGGGGATGCATGTCGGCTTCCCGACAAGTGGCTGTTCCCTCCCCAGCGCAGATGGTGGCTGTCACCACGGTTCTGCAGGGGTGGTAGATGAGAGAAGTACAGTAGCCGTTCTCTCCCCGACACGTATGGTGGCCGACGTTGCGGTTCTACATGAGACTGTTAAGTAACAAGTCCCACCCGAATCCTGGTGAGTGCTGGTCTGGCCCGAGAATAGGGCAATGGGACTGCATATCTTCCGTGGGGTCTGTTTAGGGGGAGAGGTGCGCATGGTGGTGAGGGACATAAGCCCGTCTTGCCTGGGCTCTTTATGCACCTCCCTGTGGTCCCTCCTGGGGGTGGGTCTTTTGTCATCATTGCGTGCCTCCCTGTGGTCTCCCCTTGGGGTGGGTATTTCACCACCGTCGCGAGGGGGGGAATGTCATGTCCCCATGGCTGGAGGTGGTAGGTGCCAGAGGAGGCAGTGCGGTGGGTTGGCGTGAGGTGGTGGAGAAGAGTGTTCCAGTGGTCAGTGGGTAGGTTTGGCTGCCAGTCAATGCTGTAGGTTATGTGGAGGGTGGAGGTGTGTGGGTGCCTTCGCAGGAGGCAGAGGAGGTGGGGTGTTCCTCGGAGGCGGTGGTACTTCCCCTGGGCAGGGATCCAGATTGCCCGTTTGATGTCCATTTCTGGAGACACGCAGCGTGGTGAGTGGACGATGGCTCTGGGTTGATTACTGGTGACGGGTGAGATGAGCCTGATTTTATGAGGTCGCCGGGAACAGGTGTTAATCCTCGCCCTAGTGGGTTGGGCCACTGGAAGTTTCCACTGCACCTGGTGTATCCTTAGGGTTATTCGGGAGGAGTTGGGGTGAGGTGGGTGGAATTGGTGGTGTTGGGGGCATTGGGAGTGTAGGTGAGGGTGTGGATGCGTATCTAGCTGGTGGGCGAGATAGCTGACCGGCTCTGGTAGCAGTGGTGGTGAGGACAGGTGTGGGTGGCAAGGAGCTAGGACCACGTGGTGCGGCAGGCGGGCGGGGGGTGAGTGTTTTTTTGTTTGGGTGATGGAGTTCTTGTACTCAGAGGTGGGTTGGTGGCAGTGGTCGAGGATGAGGAGGCGGTGTAGGATGTGGGTGTGGAATAGGGGGTCAGTGGGGGAGAGAAGATTGGGGGTGTAGTGGTGGTGGGTGGTGAGACGGGAGGTGAGGTTGCTATGGTGGCAGCAGGGGTCTGGGGGGATGGTATGGAGCTGGTGGAAGGTGCAGTGGGGATCATGATTGTAGAAGAGGGAGTGTGCGAGGGCGAGGAGTGAGAGGGTGTGATGTAGCAGGCATATGAGTCAGGTGTGTGGCTGGGGTTGGCATGTGGTGGTGCAGAATGAGGAGTGGGGGAGCGGGTGTGGTATGGTTAGGAGGTGGCGGGTAGGGGTGGAAAAGCCGCACATGGCAGTTGCGATAGGTAAGCGGGGTGTCGTGGTACTGGATTTTTACTTGGTAGGGGTTGGGGACGTTGATGATTGTATATGGTCCTACGAAGCATGGTGAGAGCTTGCTCAGGACCGGCAGTTGGGTTACCATAACTGAGTCCCCTGGCTTGTAGGGATTGGAGGGGGTGACGTCGGGTTGGAGGTCTTGGTGTTTTTGTAGGTGATGCAGTTGGCTCTGGAGGTGGTGAAGGGGGTTGGACGTGGGGGACGTGGAAGGAGGCTGTGGGTGGTGTCGGAGGGGTAAGAGGAGGGGGGGTTTCTCTGAACATACGTTCACTGGGAGTGATGCTGTCTTCTCGGGGGCAGGTGTTCATTCTCCACTGTACAATATTTACATGTGCTGGCCAGTGTCCGTTTTTCGTTTCTTCTAACCTGTCCTGCACTTGGTTGAGAAGGGTGCGGTGGCTTCTTTCGCATATCCGTTCCCTTGGGGCCAGTAGGGAGAGGAGTGAGAGAGCTGATATCTGAAGATGGTGGCGAGCTCCTTTCATATTTTGCTGGTAAATTCCGGGGCATTGTCAGTGTGAAAGGCTTGGGGAATGCATAAGTAGGGGAAGACGTGGCAGTCGAGGGCATTGGCCACGACCACGGCATACTGTTGTTTGGCCAGGCAGGCAACGAGGAATTTTGAGTATGTGTCCACAAAGGTAATGCTGTATTTGTAGCTGGCTTTAGGCGGTAGGGGGCCGACTATGTCCACAGACAGCAGATGCCATGGTTTGTGGACACTGATGTTTCCTGAAGGGCCAGGCGTTCTTGTTATGTCCTTACTTAGCGCACAGGCCTGGCAGGCCTGAATGACACATTTGGCTAGGTTGGAGGGGCCGGGTGTCCAGTAGATGTCATTGAATACCTGTAGTAGTTTCTTGGTACCGAAATGAATGCCATTATCAGAGTGCAGGTGGGTCATTGCGTCCAGTGCAGTGTCAAGGTCGAGTACTATGTATCCGGACTGGGTGAACAAGTGGTCACCATGCTGGTGGAGTTTAGAAAATACCTGGGGTGGTACCCAGTTGGGGCAATCCTTGCATTGGTGTAGGAGGCTGGTGGTGGTACTGATGGAGTTGATGGGTAGTCGGGACAGGGCATCAGCATTGGTGTGTAGTTTGCCGGGCTGGTATGCAATTTCGAAGTTGAATTCTTCAAGAGTTTCTCTCCACCTGATAAGCTGAGCATTGTGGGTCTGGGACTGGCATAGCCATTGCAGGGACTGGTGGTCCGTTAAGGACCGTTATGATGGCAACGTGCATCTCCGAGAGGTAGGCTCGGAAGTGTTCCAATGCCCAAATGATGCCTAGGCATTCTTGTTTGGTGATGGTGCAGTTTTTCTCTGCCTGGTTGAGGGTATGACTTGCACAGGCTATTATGTGCTCTTGCCCCTCTTGGACCTGGGCAAGGACAGTGCCAATCGCCACTAGGGATACGTCAGTGTATAGGCGGAAGGGCAGGTTGTAGTCGGGAAATGCAACAATTGGGGCGGCCACTCTCTTTCCCTTGTCTGCTACCCCTGCAATGCCCCTCAAAGGTAACATCCCTTGCTCGCCTCACTCCTCTGGAGGCCGAATGGGATGCCCCTCTCACTCTCCCTGTAGAGCCAGCACCCCAGTGGAGCTGCAGCAGGAGAGGATCTGGAGTGGCCCCACAGTGAGCCTGGGGATACTCTCACTGCAACCAGCGCCACTACGTTTCCCCTCATTGCCAGGCTTCCAGAGGAGGAGACGCCGCGGGCAGCCCCTGACGTCCTCTCGACCAAAGCGAGGCCGCAGCCCCCAGCCATCCAGGGACGCCCCCAGGACTCCCAGACGAGACTTTCCCATCCTGGCCGTCAAGCAGTCCTCCTCCAGGAGCAGGCACAAGGAAGCGCGCCTGCTCGCCCTGTTTGGCCCCAGTCATGAGGGCTGATGCGAAAGGTCTCCCTCTACACTGCCCAGCAGCCCACACCAGAGGACCCAGCCCCCAAAAGTGGTCCCGTGCCACATGAGAGAGAGCACGCCCGATGGGACCCCTCCCTAACCTGGATGACACCTGTGGCTACCCAGTCACCTGCAGCCCAACTCAAGTCCTGTGTGTCCTCGCTAGTGTTGTCAATCTTTTACACTGTATTGTGTTCAGCACTGTGTATCTTTGTGCCAATATACGTGTAAGGTTGGTTGACCTGTGTTTTTGAGCCCTGTTCCTCTGGTTGCATGCTCTAGACTCGGTCTTGAAGTAGAACCCCAGGTCAGTCGCTCGTACTAAGGGAGCAAGGAGTTGAGCTCTGAGCACGTAGCATAACACTTATACTACTCTAACCACTAGAGTAAGCACCAATGTACCGTACCAATAATAGATGTAAAAACTAATAGGAGGGTGAGTTTTGGGGGTGTATAAATGTTTTCAAGGTCTCGTGAAATCAGATCCCCTCGGCTGTGGGTATTTGTAAATTTTAACTGTTTTGGAGGAAAAATATAAAATGTGACATATAAACTTCTGTAATGTATTTTACATTGTCAGCAGTGATTTACTAGTCCCAAAAGTTAATTTCGGCATAAAGTTAAATTACTTAGCTTATACCAATATAACGTCATCTTGGCCCGGAGTGTTTATCATTTATTTTCTTTTAGTGTATCTATCTATATCCAGATGCCAGAATCCCGTGAGGGTGGCCGTTTGTCTCTGAGTTATATATTTTATGGGAAGGATCACTAACCCTCTGCCAACCTATTTGCTGACAAGGAACACATGGTTGGTTACCATAACCTCACAGCCTCTACGCATGATCACCACACAGCCTTCACACTTTGCATCCTTCATCAATATGTGACCCTAGCACCCTGCTAAAACAATAAAGCGACGCCATGAGGGTCGAGGATGCCTGATCCAATCAGATGGAGCCGAGAAAACCACCAAGCCATGCTACGAGATAGGAGATGCTCCTTACAATCACTTATAACACCTGTTACCCAATCACAGCTGACCTAGCCCGTGTCCACACGGTACCAAAGGCATATAGCGGCGCCAGGTGTTTAAAAGCACCTGAGACTTTGTCTATAGCTTTCTCCCCCTCCTGACCCCGATGACGCAACAGCTGTGCCTCCCGCCTGGGCACACACAATGGTTTTCCGCCTGCTGTCACCTCACCTGCTGAACCAGGAAACCACACACACAGACACACACACCCTGCTATCACTACGCACCTATCACCATCTACATTTACTGACTTCCGAGATACTTATCCCCCCTCTAGGTAATCGTAGAATCATGTGCCTTAATTGTTCCAGCATTAATATTCTCTAATTCTTCCCTGTGAATGTGTCTGATACAGTGTTGGTGATTTGTCAATACATCTTGTTAATACACTCCTCACTCCCCAGGCTGAGTTTACAATAATCCTCATTGAGAATATCTAACATTAAATAGAGCAGCGATCAACTTCATACACAAGTGCTATACTTTAGCAAAACAGCTCCCACTTGCCCACGAGTCCCTAGCTCGCCAGTCGCCACATACTCGCTAGACATTAACGAGTAGCAAATTTACCTAGCTCAGACTTAACTAGTTCAAATACATATGAGGATAAGAAACTTACGTTTCTTTTAGGGCTCCCATCTATCGATCAAGCTTGAATGCGGTTTTAACAAAGACATCTTTACGTTCACCAAAAATTTACATATTTGTATTATTTACATATAACCAAGGATTATAAGTTGTGTACGTTATTTTTTTTTTGTTAGAAAATTTCAAGCACAAGCTTTTATCATAAATTCTCATTATCCATAACCTATATTTTAGTTACTAGAATACCACTGATCTATCCTTGAAAGTTACTACGAAAATCGCTACAGGAGAAAGAGGGCAAACACAGAAAAAGAATGAGAAAGGAGAAGGAAAGTAGGCAGGACTATAGTCACCACCATTGACCGATAAAAAATTTGCTGCTAAAACAAGAGAGTTTATTGCACTACCGGAGCAGAAGCCGATGTTAGCAACATGGCCAATTTGGCGTTAGATCTAGCTTTTCACAGATTTATCGAGAAAAATCTTATATTTTATTCTATTCTAATCTAGCTCGTTTTGAAGTCCAGTTTAGAACGACAATTTAAACTTTTCACTTGCAGCTTAGCGTGTTTTAAAGTTCAGTTAAACGCTTCACACGATTATTTGTCAGTTGTCACCACTAGATGTCAGCTGATTCGCGTTGCATTTGGCGGTTCTGGCGGGAAGTGTACGGGCGGTGGAAGGTTTGTAGTAGTATATGTTTTAAAAATAAGTAATACATGATGCAGGCTTATTTGTATTTATTTGTCATGATTGATTATCAAGAGATTATTTTCTGATTCATTGGAGACTGAAGATTCGTATTGTATTTTAGGTGCTAGTGAAAATGAAGGTCCATTATTTTGATACCCGTTAGATATGGCTTTTGAGAAGGAAACTAAGCCGAGTAATGAAAAATGACAAAAAAGAGATGAGAGAAATAGGAAGAGAGGAGGGCAGACAAAGAAAATGAATAACAAAGGTGAAGGAAGAAGTAGGCAGCACTACATCAAGTGAGTGGATGATGGTCGCCACCATGTACCAGTTATTTTTACTGGTGGAAATTTACCACAGGCACAGCAATTCCACCTGTCTTATTACATTCTCACATTCGTTAGGAAAGCAACTTGCATAAAGTATACAGTACAGACTGGAATTTTTTCACTAGGGATAGGACCCCTATTTCGAATGATTTGGAGATAAATTTCCATCACAAATGATCGCTAACCCCTATTTGGGGATGAAGTCGAATATGAAATAAAATCCTCGAAATCGATTTTTTTTTTTGGGGGGGGAGGAAGGATTTACCCATATTTTGAATGATTTTGAGACTAATTTCTGCCAACAAACTTTTTTTTTTTTAAATGTTAAATTAACCTGACCTGACCTAACATAATTAAACTTAACCCCTAACCCAAGATGTTTGTGAAGGAAATGTCATAGAAAAGACCTCTCCTAATTTGAGGCATTGATGTCATAGAATCTCTCTGTCTGTCTATTGCCAGACACCATAATCCTGTAAGGGGTGGCCATTTGACTTTGAGTTATTTATTTTACAAATTCTTTGCTGACGACTTGAAGATTTACCTCAAGCTGTGTCACAATACCTGTACCTCGTTAGCTGTAGACATAAATACGTGTCAAAAAGACATAGATATGTTGTACAAGGTCGCTGAGTCCTGGGGTTTACGTTTCAATCTTGACAAGTGCACCGTACTGCGATGTCAGAGAGGCCCAGTTGATTGGAACTCTATTGGCACACTTCATCACTATCACATGAACAACACCAGTCTCTCTGTAGAAACTATACACAAAGACTTAGGTATCTTGGTTGACAGCTCACTGAAATTCCACTCTCACATAAGAAATACTGTAAAAAAAGCAGCAGGCCTGGCAAATAATTTGTTGAAGTCCACCCTCTGTCGTGACCGAGCTTTTATGTTGACCTTGTTCAAATCCCACATCAGACCTATCCTGGAGTTTGGCTCCACTGTATGGAATACAGGCTACCACGGAGATCTGAAGCTTCTGGAGTCTGTACAGCGCAGATGGACCAAGCAATTCAGTGGCCTGTCCGAACTCAGTTATGCTGACCGTCTGAAAAACCTGGACCTGTATTCAGTAAAAGGGAGACTGATCAGAGCTGACCTTATTAAATACTGGAAAATCATTCTTCATCACCAATCCCCTATCACACCGCCCAAACTTTTTTCTCTTCCTCCATTAACTCACACCAGGGGTCATAGATTCAAGGTGGCCAAGCCCCGCATTTCATCCGAGTGTAGACACAGGTTTTTCAGTATCAGATGTATAGACCTCTGGAATTCTCTGTCTGATAATACTGTTAGCACCGACTCTGTTACTTCATTTAAAAAGTCCCTCCACTCACAACTAGGACACATCTTGTTTGATTATATTGAATAACTACAATTCATAATTCGAAGTCCTTCAAGTAGTTTATCAACCCTGCATATGGCACAAAACTCAGCCCCTACTCAATAGTATATTCAGATGATGTGTATAGGGAATGGGGCTGGCGTGCCAGCAGGTATGGGCTGCCCTGCTTCTAAAAAGCAAATTCCTACTGAGCCATACTGTTAAATTGTAATGGGGTAGCCAACCAGTTGAGCAAACCAGGTGAGGGGCACTAACCCTCCACCAACCCACTTGTTGACACGTAGGGAGCATGTATGGTTTGGTTATAGTTACCACCCAGTGTTGTAAATGGTTTCCTGGCTTACAGGAAACCATTTGGCTTGTCACTGAATGTAAAGCCACCTGTAAAGGAAAGAAAAGCCGTAAGAAGTGACAGGAAAGATGGGAGAAATAGGATGAGAGGAGGGTCAGCACAGAAAAAAAATGATAAAGGCAAAGGAAGAAGTATGTAGCACTACATCAAGTGAGTGGATGGTGGCCACCACCACCTACCACATTAACAGTATTGCCATAGAAAAGGCTGGAATACTCGACAAGCGTCACTGTAATAATTGACAATAATACCTTCAGGTCACTACTTGTTGATTTTAGACATCAAAACAACTTGAGAAGGTTATTAGCACAAGGCACTAAAGTGCCATTTTTTTTAAAATGAGTAAATCAACCCTAAAGTTGGAGAACTGTCACACAAAAACTATTAGGAATAACAAAGTGGCATTTGTATCGTTGCAAAGTTTATATATTCAGTTTCTTTGTGTCATAAAATTCTGCATTCACGTTCACTGTCTGATGAAAGTACAAAAACCCTCACATTGTAACCCTCAGTACATCATAAAGTGTTGTTTCTTATAATTTTATGGATGAAAAGGTCTATAAAGATGTGATAATGCAGACTGAAATAATGAACAAAAGTTTCAAGAGAAGTGAAGTCAGTGAATGTACAGTGAGATTGGATGGGGAGGATATGGAGAATGTGAGTTTCGTTTTCGTTTTTGAAGGCTCCAACATGCTTGCATGTGTCGGCCTTGGTCACCTAATGGCGGCTCTCCACGCTGCTCGATCTCTGGCAGCCTCCCTATTCAGTCCCTTAACCCTTAAGTCACATTTAATGACCTCGTCCCATGTCTTTCTCGGTCTACCCCTCCCAACCCCTCCCCCAATATTAACACTTCTCACCCTCTGCACCCAATTATCATCCCCCATCCTCTCCACATGTCCAAACCACCTCAGCCTACCTCTCCTCATCACAACACCAATACACTCCAGTCCCATCCTACCTCTCAACTCTTCCATCGTAAACCCAGCCCCCCCAGGCCTTGCACGCAGGGACGCACTGCACATCCACCTAATCATTGTCATTTCTGTACGTTTAAACCTG
>JAGKTI010002462.1:0-22478 GCA_018397915.1 Birgus latro
AAAGCCTTTGTTTCCCTCAGGAGCATATTCCTGGTGAGGAATTTCAGGATAAGATTGTAGGAAGTAATAGTAATACCATATATTTGTACCATAATTTAATACTTTTTATATATGTATACCGAAACATCGTAACACTACCAACAATAAGAACAACAACTCCCTAACTATAATTAAGCAAACCCTCCCTAACAAGTAACCTAACGACAGACGGCACTTGCAGGGAGTAAAGGACAATGCTCTGCCCCTTGACAGTCACGAACGCAGGGTTTACCCCACTAGCCAGGATTCACCCTGGCAACACAGTCGCAGCAGATGGAGCATTTTCTGACGCACATTCCAGCTTTCTTAATCACTGGCACAATACTTGGGCGGGTAACGAACAGCCGACACTAACCCTGCACTTGCGTAACTAAGACGTGTCCCAAGAACTAATGCAAATGCCGTCTGATCCCACACTGCAGAGTCGTTCAGCCGTGGATGGAAGTAAACTCGGACAGTACCAGATGAGCTAATCAGACTACACTGTCCCAAACTCCATCTTAAAGAAAAACAAATCAATCAATCAAATAAAAAATAACAAAATCAGGCTAATAATCAAGAACTCAGTCAATGAATCTGAGGTCTCAGTGGTTCGTGTGGCAGTTAGCATAAAAATACAGTCACTTACATTGTATTGTATTTACTGACATACTATAGCTAAGCGATTAATAAAAAAAATGCAATATAATATACCTTACTGTATAATGTCGAAGTGCTTGGTTCCTATCATACATGGTTTCAATTTAGCTGTCTGAAACACAGCTATTGGAAAACGACGTAAATTCACCATGTACGAGTATCTGTATTAATTTAGACAAATTTGGCACTGTAGAAGGACGCCTTAATGAAGTGGCACTGATGTAACCGGACACCGTAAATACTTGGTTATACAGGCATCCCTAACTCCCTCCATTACCCTCGAAAGGAGGATAGTTGGCTGCAGGAGTGGATAGCTTCAACCGGCACTCCATTGGGTTCATACTCGGATGAACCTAAGGCAGAAACTGCTACAATTAAAAAGAATATCAAAAATTTCTTGTGGCAAAGCAGAATTGACTAATTCTCCATAGTTGCCCAACATATATTGATTTGATAATGTGTCGTTTGTGACAGTTACACTTATCCACAGCAGGCATCTCTTACATTGATGCCACAAAAGAAAACACATTACCAGATATTGCTTACTGAAACTAAGTCCATTATTCGAGTTTGAAAAAATAAAATAAAAAATAAATAAAAATAAAGCAACGTAATTCGGAAAACCATATTCTGAAAATATTATGCAAGCTTGCTACCGCCATACTGAGTAAACAGGAAGTATTTTGTGCAATAAAGATGCAGGTCATCCAGACGCTATGTGGCGTAAATGATGAAAGTTTTGGCGTGTTTTTTCTGCAGTCCACTTAAGTCAACACAAACTGTAGCTCGTTAGATACCTGTGTTACACTCCATTATGGACGCGAGTCACGAGCTTAATCACAATAACCCAGTTTGTACTGTGTCGTCGTAGTAGTTGAGACACTTCCACCCTGAGTACCATAAACATAAAATGGACGGTTTTTAGGAGGTTATGTGATATTTGATATTTAATTAAAGAAAAAAGTTCTCACGCAGATGAAAGATAAATGGTAAATGTAATATATTTCCCAATTTTGAGAATGAAACCACTCAGACAACTTGTATATATCCTGTAGAATAATATATTCATTAAAGTTCGGAAGAATAACAGTGTATACTTGCCGTCTGGTCGATGATAAGTTTCATCTACAGGATTTATTACCTTGACTTGGAACAGGGGTTCTTAACCTTTTTCCTTATCCAGGCCCCCAGTCGATTGCCCATGATGTTCCCATACCCCCTTCGCCAGACTTGAAATCATCACCAGTCCTATTAGGTGTCAGTATGACTTCAAACAATCCAATAGCTTAGTTTTACTTTACATGTGGATAACGAATAACAGAAAACGAGAAAAAAGCTTTAGGTTTTTATCCTATTATTTCCATTTGGAAAAAAGACAAATGATATACTGTATATTTTTGGATATGGATACCCCGGGTTAAAAACCGCTGGCTTAGAATATCGATGTGCAGTCACAGATACAGTAATAAGTCTCAAAACGAAGTCCTATCAGACTGCAAGCAATGAACTCTATCTACATATTATAAATTATATTCGCTTTACTCAAATATCAAAGAACAACAATGTGCACAAGTCATAAAATCGACAATAGGTTTCTTCCTCTTAGTGTAACATCGTTTCATAGTCTAAAGCATGGGCTTGCCTCGATATAAAATATATCTTTAAGAAAGAGCAACAGTGTGCATAAATCACATAATCGGCACCTTCCTGCTGGTGTGACGTAATTTCAGAGTGTAATCATGGTGTCGCCTCGATATCCCCGGAAAACGAGTTACGCAGAACGGTCGAGGTTTGTGTGGCTGTGGCAACAGGGCTTGTCGGCCCGCACCATAGCCCAGCAGACTGGCGCCAGTCCCACCACTGTGTGCAGGTGGCTGAGGCGGTGGCGGCGGGAGGGACACGTGGACACTAGATATCGCTTCGGAGCGCCTGCCACCACACACACTCATCACCAGCATACACAATACTGCCATCTGCTTCATCCCCTGCAGTTGCATCCTACAGTGTTTCACATATTTCACACTGATTACAGAATTCCCGCAGTACCTCACAGTACAAGACACCTGACAACCCCGTCAGTGCCAGGGTATATGACTACTTCTTATGAGAGTTTCTGTCATGGTTCTCATTCAGCTCCAAAGTTAGCAAAAGAAAAACCATTTATTGGAGCAACAAGTCAATTTTCCCAGTAACTCACCTTAAGACCAGTACACAATCATGATCATGATAAGAACCCTGTTTCCAATATATTACCCCTGGCTATGACCCAGAAACAGACAAGACCAGTGAACTGAAACTTTGGGCTAGCACACATGAGCCTCCAAATAAGAGGATGCTTTACCGAAGAATTGGAGAATGGGGATGAATCTGTATATATTAACTTATTCATCTGTGTTTACCGTACGTTATAGTCTAAGTAGTTTATTGTTGTTTATGCGAAATATCTGAAAAAATGTTTTGGAGTCAGTTATTGTTTTACTTATTCAAATTTTATTAAGGTGGAGCCAGGGAAGACGGCTATAATATCGGCTCAAGGCGAAAAGTGAACAACACAGCAAGTTATAATACTCGCAGTCTAGGACTGAATTTGCTTGCAGATATCAGTCTTTCTCATAAGATTCAATGAATATCATATTCCTAATTAGTGTATATGCTACAGTTGTTAGTATACCACAGTCTCACGTGGTGAAATGTAAAGCAGGGAAAATCCTAGACAACTTTAATTTTTTTCAATTTTCTCACACACGGAGATAAAAGACCCAAAAATGAGCACATGTACGGGAGAATACGGACGTGTATCAGGTTTACTGGCACTATCAATGAAGAAGTTGTAAAAATGGGTGCACAGAAAAAAAAAAACGTAGAAATAGTTGATCCAGTACGGGCATAGACGAATGCATATAAAGATGTTTTGTTTACCTGTATTAAACTCAATTATGTTACTTCATTTCTGGCATATGTTTGTATCAAATGTCAGGGAGTTTACAATCTAAACTGCATACAGACTGTGCAGCAAAGTGAAAAACTAGTGAATATAGATTATTTTTAAATTTGATTCTTTTTTTTTTCGGTCCAGTGAAGACTGAGAGAATTACAATGTGCAACAAAAGGTGGAACAGTAGTGCCTTCGAGACAGAGAGCGTGAAAAAAGTTGAACGCTGGACAGTATGGCAGCATGGACAGCACAGCAATGTGCTGTGGTGAGCTGTACAGTGATGGAGGAAATATACCCATTATAAGACTAGGTCAAATGATGAAGATCAGACACGTGGTTGAAATGGCTCAGATTTATGAGCAAAAATGTAAATACCATGCCATTTCTTCAAAGATATCTGTATTTGTAATGAAGCTCTGTTTTATATATTGTATCTAAGGTGATTTATAACCAATAATCTACAGAGTTTTGCTTAGTTCACTGCTGCAAATACCTATATTTTATTGTTTTGGTTATTCAATAGTGATTTAACTGTTTTAAAAGAAAGAAAAGATGCTGTAAATACTTTGAATTAAATGTGTTTCTTTTCCTCAGTACTTCACTCTTGTAGTATATGATGGGCCCATTGAAGTAAATGATATGTATAATTTATATGAATTATTCTAATGTAGTAGGAAATGTTTTGAAGTAAATTCCGTCAATATCTAACGCATAAAGAAATATAAGCAACTCGAAGCAATTAGTAACTCGCAACTCCTTAGTTAAGTCAGATTTCTGGACACACACCAGAAGCTTATGGTTCATTTTCATGCTTTTCCAGATATTTATTTTATGTTTTCTTCTTTTCTGAGATCTTATTACTGTGTCAGAAATCAAGAACAATCTTTCTAAAACTCATGAAAATCTTCCTATATAAGTTCTCCTAATTATCGCAATGGCGTCAGCAATGTTACTAACTACAAGACTGATAATATATTCGTATAATGATTTTCCACTTTCGAATTATAGAAAGGTATTCATAGTCTCATCTTTTCAACTGACTTCGAGATTTTAATACAGAACAAGCTCTTAGGAAGAAAGTTTGGGAGATGTAATCGGCCAAAAACGGAAATATTCACCGGACAGTGTGAACAGAGCGTGGATCCTCCCTCAAAATAATAATGGTTGCTAGTGTGAAATGCTTAACAGTCATCCTGTATCTCATCAACAAATATATTTTCATATCTCCTGTTAACAGTCACAAAAGTTTGAAGCTTTAACTAGCTCATCTATGTTCCTAAATGATAAATGGCGGAGAAAAACGCGGGGTAAGAAAGTACTTACTCGAAGTGTTTGTATGTGAAGCTTTACTCGTAGTCAGATAGCAAAAGTGGATCTTCTTTTAGTTAGTGCATATTAATGAAAGTTTATAAACGAGGTGTGGAAGACAAGGAGGAAGTTTGTAATTAAAATTTAGAGTTACAGAGAGGTGGAGGATCTGAATGGATGAGTAAATTATAATTATAGGTCTGGTTGATGATGTAGTGTGATGTTTTGGTGTGTCAGTTAGGAAACAATGATGGAGGTCAGCTGAGGAGCATGGCGAGAGAGGAAACAATTGTAGCCTATAGTAAATTATTAGACCAGTTCTATCAAAGACCATCACGTAACTATATTCATTTTAAGATTTTGATTCTTACGCACACTTTCAAACCCAGTCAACAAACCTTGGAGCTCCTGCTTATCCTCACATACAGTATGGTATCATCAGCAAACAATGGTACAGGAAGTTTCCCACCCGTTTCAAAAACCCTCGGAGTCTCCAGGGAAGGGGGGGGGGATCATAAATGCCCCCACCATCCGCCCCTCTTCCGGTGACGACTCAACTTGCTACCTGGAACCACTGTCTGACTCACTTATTCATTTCTGCAACACTTGTGGCCTTTCCTCTAACTTTCCCTCTGCTGAGCACAACCTGCCCTCTTCCAAGCCTCACCTCTTCTTAACTGAGACTCACCTGTCTGAGGCAACTGATGGCAAACCCTTTTCTGTTTCCTGCTACTTTCTCTATACTCATTTCAAAGCCAAAGGCGGCTGTTATGTATATATTCACAACGACTTATCTTGCTCTAATGTTCCTGAACTTGAATCTTCTTAATTCTATACTCTCTGGCTTCGGCTTTCCTGTCATTCTTTGACTAAATAAACCTGTGCTATTTACAGTACTTATCCCCTAATTCTGTTGACTATGAAAAATCCTTCCACACTCTTCTATGATGGAAAACATCCTATCCATCTCTCCTTTCTCTGAAATGTCCATTAGAGGAGATTTCAATGTTCACCACAACCTTTGGCTCTCCTCTCCTTTCACTGATCCAACTGGTGAACAAGCCTACATCTTTTCTATCCTTAATGATCTAGAACAGCTTGTACAGTATCCCTGACCACCTTGGAGAGAGCTCAGACATAACTGACCTCTTCCTTACAACAAATCCTTCTGCTTATGCTGTTAATCTTCCCTCTCCATTGAGTTCCTCCGATCACAACCTCATTACCTTAATCTGTCTAGTTACTCTGGTATGGTCTGTGGACCCTCCACAGCAATGTTGGTTGTGGCACTTTGGAGCTGCGAACTGTTAGGCCTTCAGGCAGTACATCTTTGATTTTCCTTGTGTCGGGAAGCCAACAAGCATCCCCTCAGGCAGATGTAAGCAGACACGCAGCTGTTACAGGTGTGGAGGCAAGTACACCTGCTGGATGTGAGTTTAGAGTGAAATATGGACAGAAGAGAACGAGTAGGGAATTCGATGTCGATTCTATGTATAGTTGTGGGCAATAAGTATAGGGAGGTGGAATAAGGAAGGGAGGTTGAGAGAAAGTAAGTAAATGGAAGAAGGGGAGAGAGAGAGAGAGAGAGAGAGAGAGAGAGAGAGAGAGAGGAATGATGGTGGTGTTGGTTAGTTGTTTATACAGACAAGCGCTGACTATGCAGTTCAGACCGTGAGAGCGTATGCTGACTATGGAGCTTTGCGCCGTGGGAAAGCAAGATGACGCAGCGATTCTGCTAGGGCCTCTACAGTGGATGCTGCGGGTGACGTGTGGATGAGGGCGGTGGATGAGTGGGTGAGGCCATCACCCACCTCGCAACCATGTGACCTGCTGGTGAACATCGGCAACCCTTGAGGCCAGAATGGGGTACGGACCTCAGCTGAGACTTGAGGATGAGCAGAGCCCTGGGTGACGTCGTGACGAGAGGACGCAGCTTGGTGTGGCCTGGCGCGGAGACACGTCGCGAGGGACGTCGCTGTGTAGCCGAGAGTAAAGTTCCAGGGGGGCGACATGAAAGCACTTCTGTTAACCGTGAGTTAAAACTACATGCTTAATGTAATCGCGGGTACAACTGGTGAACAGTGCTATTATATTTGTCGTCTGGGACTGGTAAAAAGGACTCCTAGTTAGAAACGGAAGGAGAAAAGACTTTAAATGTTTAAATGTGTTTTTCCTGTACTAATGTAACAGTGTAACTTTATATATAAGTGAATAAAGAGAGTGATTTATTTATAACAGCACTAGTAACTTTTATAAGACTAAATATATAAGGTTTATTTTAAAGCACAGAACTTTTATGAGGGCTTTGATTAATTAATATAGTGTTAGTAATAAAGTGAATTGAGTGTAGACGTCTTAGTGCGGTTTCTAGCACGGAACTTTATATGAAGTGAAATGAGGTGGGAAAATACCTCAGGGTTTTTATGCCTGTAAATATCTTGTGAATACTTTTTTGTAATTAAAGCCTAGAAAAGCCATATCATTCTTTCACTTCTTCCAGTTCCCAGTTCTAAGTACATGTGTATAGTGGTGTATAGTGATGCCACAAGTCACGCGTTGCCAGTGTCTGAATGATTTCACGCTACCACAGTATTAAATACGGGAGGATAATATTCCCGAGATAAATATCATTTCGGCACCTAGGCAGCGCTGCGACACTTGGAATGATTATTGCTTCCATGGCAGGAAGCCATCTGAGTGTGCCTTGTACATTACAGAGGTTATTCTTTCAGGCATGGAAGCATATCCTCTGACTAATGCAAGAAAGCCTTAGTTTAATCACGCTTGTTCTAAGACTGTCCAAAACAAGAAGGGCTATAAAAGGTACTGGAACCAACCCACCTCTGAATCTCCTCTTTTTTATGTCTTTTTCTGGAATCGTGCTAAGTCTGTTCTTCGCTATGCTATAAATAATTTCATCCGTACTAAATGCTCTCAACTCTCCAATTCGAATTCTTCCCTCTCCTTCTGGCACCTTGCCAAAATCTTTCTAACAGCTTTACCTCATCATCCTACCCTCCTCCTTTCTATTCTGATGGCTCAGTAGCCATTTCTTCTACCGATAAAGCAGATCTCTTTGCTCAGACTTTCTCCTCCAATTCCACCTTAGATGGTTCCAGTGCTATTCCTCCATCACTTCCCCCCTTTGACTTCCTCATGGCTGACATAAAAATTTCTTCAGTTGATGTATTTTCTGCCATTACTGGCCTCAGTACTAACGAGGCATATGGACCTGACAGCGTCCCTCCTGTTGTCCTCAAGAACTGTGCTTTTGTGCTTACACCCTGCCTAGGTAAACTCTTTCGCCTTTGTTTGTCAACTTGTACCTTCCCTTCTTACTGGAAATTTGCTCTCATTCAGCCAGTCCTAATGAAGGGTGACCATTCCCAACCCTCTAACTATCGCCCAACTGCTTTAACATCCTGTGTCTCATAAGTTTTTGAGTCTATTCTTAACAGAAACGTTTTAAGGCATCTTTCCTATCATAATCTTCTTTCTGATCTTCAGTATGGTTTCCGTCGGTGACGACCTCTGGTGATCTTCTCACCTACCTTTCGGACTCCTGGTCATCCTCCTTTTTGGGACTTTGGCGAAAGCTTTGTCATTGCACTTGGCATCTCAAAGGCTTTCGATCAAGTCTGGCATAGATCTTTAATTTCCAAACTGCCCTCTACTGGTTTCTATCCTTCTATCTGTGCCTTCATCTATAGCTTCCTTTCTGGTCGTTCCATAGCTACTGCTGTAAACGGCCATCGTTCTTCTCCAAGATCTATCAATAGTGGTGTTCCTCAGGACTCTGTCCTACCACCAACTTTCTTCCTTTTATTCATCAATGACCTTCTAAGCTGTACATCTAACCCTACCCACTTATAAGTTGATGATTCCACCCTTCACCTTTCCAATCGGTTCCCGCAACGTCCCTCTCAGCACTTACTTCAACAAACAAGGAATGAGGCTATGGCACACCTAATGTCTGACTTGGCTCGTATCTCTGACTTGGGTAAAAATAATCTTGTTGTTTTTAATGCATCAAAGACTCAGTTCTTACACCTATCAACCTGACCAAATCTTCCACGGGAGTACCCACTAATGTTTAATAATATCCAGCTTAATTCAGCATCATCCTTAAACCTACTTGGGATTTCATTCTATCGGGACTTATCTTGAAAAGATTATATTACATCACTTGTAAAATCTGCTTCCAAGAGATTAGGTATGCTAAGCCAACTCCGTACTTTCTTTCTTCCTGCTTAGTTGTTGACTTTATACACGGGTTTTATTCGCCCCTTTGTGGAGTACAACTTTCATATGTGGGGAGGCTTCCCACATACAGCTCTACTCAACAGAGTGAAGTCAAAGGCTTTTTGTCTCATCAACTCTCCTTCTCTTACTGGCTTCTCTGTCTCTTCACTGCACTGTTGCATCTCTATCTCTTTTCTATCTGTACTTCAAGGGTCACTGCTCCTCTGAACTGTCTGCTTGCGTCCCTCCACCTCTACGATGGGCACGTAGCGCCCAACTAGCAACAAACTCTCATCCCTTTTCTGTCCAGCTCTCTAATGCCAGAGTTAACCATTACTCCCAGTCCTTCATTTATACAACAGGTCAACTGTGGAACTGTCTCCCTCTGTCTGTATTTCCTGCTTCCTATGATCTCCAGTCTTTCAAACGCAGTGTGTCCAGGTATCTCAAAATGAATGGATCTTGAATTTGGCTCTCCATATTGTTTTTTTTTTTTTAAGGAAGGAACGTTTGCAGGCTCCTGGTCTTTGGTTCCTTTGCATTTAAAAAACAAAACAAAACAAGTAACACAGTGGAAGTATTGTATTGCCATGTGTGTGTGTGTGTGTGTGTGTGTGTGTGTGTGTGAGCGCAAAGTACCTTATACATTTTGATCCGATTTTGGCCAGATTTCTGGAAAGGACGAGGAGGTTCTTCCCGAGGTTGATCTATTGTTTTGAGCACAGTAGTTTAAAGGTCGAGGCCACACGACAAGGCCAAGCTAAACAGTTCGGATCCCATTTAAATCAAAGTGTATGGATGAGTTGAAGATTAAAGTAAGGATGAGGTGATTTAGGTTTGCGAACAGTCAGAGGCAAAGTGTATATGTCATGGTCAATGGTTTGACCCCACAATTCAAGGGGCTTTGATTCGATTTGGGCCAGTCTATGTGGAAGTGTTTAGGCTCAGCTAGGGATGAAGAGGGGCGATTTCGAGAACAGTCCCAAGGTCAGGGTTACTGGATTAAGTCATCATGAGCACTTTTGATCCAGTATGGACCATACTTGGTGAAACTGTTGAGGGTCAGGCAGGCTAAAGTAATTCGACTTTGAAAATAGTCGGTTTCAAGTGAAGGTCTCAAAAGGACAGTCAGATGTTCGAAACTCCGATCCGTTGTCTGATTTCCCCCCCCCCTTCTGAGTGCTCTTTCCTCTATATTCATGCTTCCTGCAGATTTTATTTAAGCTGCAGAATCGAAAGACTTCTCGTAATGAATGGGTTAAAAATATCACAGTACAGTATCATCCTGTGTACTGTAGTCTTGAAATTACTGGATAATTATATTTAGCTGGGAAGTAGAACGATCAGAATACAGAGAGTAAGGGTTTTCGAAGCAAACAGAAAGTTAATACAAAAATATAAATACAACTAACTCCGTCAAAGAGGGGAAGAAAAAGTATGTAAGAGGAATTGAGCCACCAGGCTGAAAATTCTCGGCATCTGCATCATCATCAACAACCTATTTCACATTATTCTAAATAAGGTTATAATTTAAAATAGAAACAGGATAATACACAGGTGGTTGTAGCTATCGTCAATGTACCAACACAGTGAAACATATTTCATTTAAGACTTCGAGTTGGCAAAACAATATAGATCAAGAATGAAGTAGGTTGAAAAGGTGGACGTTTGCCTTTTGACTGCTAGAGACTTCCCCATAGCATTACAGTAGTATTAATAGTAGTAGTAGAAGTAGTAGTGGCAGTAGTAGTAGTAGTATTAGTACCGGTAATAATAATAATAATAATAATAATAATAATAATAATAATAATAATAATAATAATAATAATAATATCATTATCATAATCATCATCATCATCATCCAGACCTCCTTTCAATCCTACGTGGGGTGAAGTAAGATTTAATGACCCCCCAAAAATTATCCAGTGAGATACTAACCAAAGTTTGCCCAGCTGAATAAGCCACATTCTCATTCACTCACCATTAAAGCCCCCGGAATCCTGGGTCCACCTGATAGCTCAAAAAGACATACGACAACAACAACAACAACTACTACTACTACTACTAATTATAATTATTATTATTATTATTTTTATTATTATTATTATTATAGTTATAATAATACTCTCACTACCTACACCACCACCAAAATATAATTCAAGGGAACTCTGGGACCTGGAAAATCTGTGAGAATAATTACGTGCAAAACCAAACAAACATGAGACCGATGCTGATTGTTAACTGATGAGCGAATGATTGTGTGGCCCACAGTACTGGACGCTGTGTTGATAGTTTTCTTTTACCTATCCTGATACTGAACCCTACTACACACCTCACTGATTTGACTGATTTATTTATAGATGTTAAATGCATTTAGAATGATGATGATGATGATGATCAGGAGGAGAGGGAGGGGCGTAAGATGCTGAGTCCGGCTGAAATAATCTGTTATAGTTCACTGGATGGTGCCACAAGGACAACCGTTTTAAGCGACATTTCTTCCTGTAGCCCCCCTCCCCCCCCCCCCTTTTTAAAGTATACGTGATGTCTGTAGGTTGAGATTTAAAAAATTACTTTTTTTTTTTTTTGGCTCATACTGTGATCCATTTATTTATCTACCTGAAACATTCACAATTAAGAGAAAAGATACTGATAATAAAATAGTGAGTGAAAAGTGGCATTCTCTTCACTGATGACATGGTGGGGAAAGGGAGCTAGGATAATTAATGTGGCAAAACCTAAAGCTTTGGCAACAGTTGGATTAAATTCATCTACATGTTTAGGTAATGAAAGGAGAACCAGACCCAGAAAATCTGTAAACGATATCCCTTCCAAAGCAAGTTTCGCCCTCTCTCTAGCAAAGAATTGAAAAATGAATAGAATAAAATAAACACCATCAGCTGTATCATGATACGAACTAAAATTACTTTGATTCTGGCTTTCTATCTGTTCAACCAGACGAACACCTCGAACTCATTTCAGCTCAGTCGACAACCGGACGAAGTTGGACAGGAGGGCTGATTTAACAGGCAACCAAGGATAGTGATTCCTACATCATAACTAAGGTCTACTGGATGTTACGAACTCTTGCCTTAGTATTCATTTCCAGCAGCTAAATAAGAGGCCGAATATAGTGATAAGATTGAGAAATTTTATTTTTCTTGATTTTTATTTCATTTCTTTCTTTTCTTTTCTTCTTTTTTTTCCATTCAGGTTTGGTATCCAGAAGCGTACTGGTGGTGGTGCAATGGAGATGGGTGTTGTGTGGATTCTGTGGCTTGGCCTGGCTGTGTCCTGTGTCATGGTTCACGCCCATCTGCCACCCTGCTGTGGTATGTTCATTACAGTTCGTCCACCTTAACTCTGCCGTGATTTTTACCTCTTTCCTACTTATTTCTCGTAGCTCAGTGACAGAATAACATTGCCAATACACAAAACAGTAGTCAAATACACAAAAGGTGCCATTTATCAGTCACTGTCAGTGCTGATACGAGTGATAAGTGAACACAAAAGACGCAGGTTAATCTGTGCGTTGATGTTTAGCTGTAGTAAGTGAAAAAGAAGAAGTATCTAGTTCATCGTCAAATGATTCCATTTTACTCAGTAGCGCGTATGCAAAATCAGAAGAAAAGGAAGAAAAATATTAACCTGTATATTACTTACGTAAATACGTTGCAGCAATGACCCCTTTAAGATGCTCATAATTTTGTCCTCTGCAGAGAAAAGCAGAGCAGCAGTGGCCATTCAGCAGGCACTGAGCACCATGTTGGCCCCCGAACAGTGTTCCCACTCTTCTGTCCTGCTGCTGACAGATGGCTCACCCTGGGCAACATCCATGGTAACGTTCAGTACGCATTGGCATATCAAGAGTATACCGGTAGAATAGTAGTGATGGTATCAAAGTCACTTATCCAGTGAGAGATTTGCCTAGTCTGTTTGGACTGGAGAATAAATAGTACCCATTTGAACCCCTCATGGAGTTTGACATGGGTCTCCCGTCATATATTTTCAAGGTCTCATGTCAAATTCTTATCAGTTGTTGTAAAGGGAGATGTTCTGAAGATTCCCCTTCATAATATAATGGCTCACTGTAGGATAGAAGTGGCATAAAATTGAACGGTCAACAATCGTGTACTTCAGCGAAGTGTCACAGGAGACACCTGAAGCACTTGAATCAATTGCCATTCGTTGCCGGATGTGTATACATTGTCTTATTTCAGAAATGTTTATTTTACAAAAATCCAAAACTATAATTAAAAACCTTGTAAAATTCTGATATTATGTAGGTTGCTAAACAGAACTGGTCGTGGGCAAAGTTTGACCTATAAGACTGACAATATTTTGTATTCATTTTTTATACAGCGCAAAAGATGTTATAGTCTCGCATTTTCAACTTCATTTCCAGCTTATAACAGAAAAAACCTTTAGAAAGCCAAGGAAATATTGCATATGACCACAAAAACTAATTTCCTCATGCTAAATCGGCCATGATTGAAAATATTCACCAGGCGGTGAAAGGTATAATTTCCCACTCAGCACATCTACGTAGGTAAACGGCAAAGAGCCAGCCCTACCACTTAAACTTTAAAATAGCAACAAATTTTGCAACTGTGCATAACTTCATTTAACAAACGAATTTTAGTCAACTATCACTGGGCCTTACTCGTGTTTAGCATGAGAAACCATCATCAAATTAAACTTTTGTATCAAAGATTATCACTGAATACTAATATGAGGTAAGTATCATCATCATCATCGTCATCATCATCACAGTAACATTTTCTCCATGAATGCATCGGGTTACAGGGCGTTTCAAAAACAGGAATAGTATTTAACAGAAGATGAAGAACGTTCAAACATAGCCTCACGTCAAGCACACTCACATAGGTCACACATCATCTAATTCATCAAACAAGTCATCGAAATTCCATTTTCACCTGACAGGTCAAAGGATGCACACAAAACTGGTTTAATACCCAACAACTGTAACACCCATCAACGAATAACAGTATTTCTGTGTATTGTTTGATTAGCTAAAGTTCAGTGAGTTTCTGACCCCCTGGAATAGCCTTTTGGTACAGAGCTAGAGGTTTCGTGAGTCATACCATTTTAATTAATTACCACTGTTTTCTCTCAAACAATTAGTTGTGGATTCGAGGGCTTTAGAGCCAGGCGTTGAGGATGCACAGTGTATATTAGTATGTTGCTGTGACTAACTGGGGAAATTGAACGCCATTTCTCCTAGGCTCCTAAGACTCACTTTCAGCTGAGTGAATTTGGTATTAGCCTGAAGCAATACTGATGTTGCCTTGGTCGCGGAGGAGTTATTTCTTTCTTTCTTTCAGGGATATTTTAACTTGGAGGTACGTTGGGGAGTAAGTGTTTTTGAGAACAATGGAGGAAACCAGAATATGACACAACCTTGGCTCAAATGGTCACTGGGTGAAGCACACAAGGTATGGCCCTTACCACTGATATCAACACATTGCACTGATTTTAAGATTCATGTGATTGGTACGACTTGAACAATAAGAAGTAGAGTCGCTTGTGACAGCTTTACAGGATGGTTGCTAATTCTCGTGTGTTACAGGGATGGCACAATCAACGTTATTAACATCTATTTTGCATATAACAAACATTGCACTTGTTGATAAATTTACAGTAAATAAAGACAAATTGTCACTGGTTACGTCATTCCAGCTCGCAGTGCATAGGTAACCCACTCTCACAAACATTTTCACCAGACTGAGCCACTCTCGCAGCACACGAGACTCGGTAAAGGGGTATACAAGTATATAGTACATTACAGACCTCCATCTTTACTGCTCACTAGTACTGGTGAAACAACAAACCCTATTGCCTTCTCCAGATATGGGAGGCGGTGTGGTGCGTGACAGTGGTGGTGGTGAGCGATGACCCAGATTTTCTTGGCGAATTTGCAGAGTTCTCCTTCAAGAACCATTTTCTCAAGATCGGATCAGTCACGGTGCTTGCCCTTACTCACCTCCCCCTCTACCAATTCCAGACCATCCACCACGTTCATAAGACATTCTCGCTCACCAAATCTCTCGTGGCGATCATCTGTGACAAATCAGCAGATGTCAGGTAAAATAATGCGCATCCCTATCCAACAGTATTGAACTGACTGAGCAAATGTGAACACACCATCCCTTCACCCCGCGTACGTTATTCATACTTTATTCTTACTGTTACTAGTCCATTTTACTCAGTTTTGGAGGGTCATTTCGAACCATAAAGGTCTGATATAGCCTTCATTGACGCCTTCATTGTTACGGATTCTTCCTAATTAGAAAATAATTGTCTGGAAATAGCAGTAATATAATAAAAATGACGCAATCTGGCTGCAGGAGTAATAGACATATTTTAACATAATGGCCATTTATCACATTCTCTACAATCAGGCGATTTTGTAGACAACAGTGATTAAAATGATAAAGATTTAAGTTCCTACAATGCAAGACTCCAGCCAAAGGTAATTCAGTGAGGGCTTTAACCTATTTATTCTGGGAACTTTTATTTTTCTATAATTACATGAACTACAAAATTATTTTAATTACCTTAAGGGGAGTTCTTGCAATGAAGAGGTTAATGGATTCTATATATAATCCCTGCGGCTCGAAAATTTATCCTTAAAATGAATATGGTCATCATGGAATAGTGACTGTGACTCAAAAGGAAAGTGCTTATGAGATGGTTAGTAAAAACATCCACATGTCCAGGCTCAGCGTATACTCGATGTTGCCGTACAGTGAACCAGCCGCCCAGCCGCTGCTGGTGGCCACATGGACCACTACTGGAGGTCTGTCTCTCACATCACCGCCACAACTCTTTCCACAATACTTAAGGTAAGTTTTAGTGCTGTAATCGGAAGCATACTCGAACAGCCACTGTGAGGTCTTGCATCGTTTGCCAGACCAGCCATGAGATCGTTGGACAAGTTCCGCTCTTCTCCTTTCTGTTCATATTTAGAAATGAATTTGTGACATGGAATATTTAACTCGAAGATTGCATTTCGTGATATGGTGGAAGATCATCTGCCTTTGTGGTCCTCATGTGGCTAATTAACATTAACCTGTCAGCTGGAAACGGAAAAAAAAAAATTGATCCACTTTGTTCCTGTTCACCCAGCAGAATAGCTGGGTGTCTGAATGTCACATCAAATATTGGGGCTCGTACTCAGGCAAAGACGGAGGTGTAGTAAAAAAAGACTGGCTGCCTTAAAGACCCGCATGAAGTTGACAGCCATTATTCCTAATCCTTTTTTTTTTTTTATGCTGCAGTGAAATTATATACTTTTTACTCCAGTTTGGCTTATAATTGCCATCTCTCCATCCTGAATGCTGAATTGTAGCAACTGGGTAACACTACAGTACGATGCTACGGCGTGCTTCCTTTAACCTGACGAAGACCCCATGTCAGGACTCTAAAATATCAAAAATAGTAGCTAGTAGCATAGATGTAATCTAGAAGTTGAGTCAGGGTCATAGTCAAGAATTGATGTTAGCATAATCTTTCACCACTAGGGCTGGCAGGAAATATCACTGCACTTTCCCTCTGAAGAATGTAAAGTTTGCACCTCGTGACAGCTGACAGGAAGACACACATACAGGCTTCTAGAAAACTCGACAAGAGTGAGAGTCCACATGACACAGCCCTCGTATACAAGAGAGAGGATCTAAGGACCAGAAAAGAGAGAGAAAGACAGCTGCGAGAGGTTCTCCAGTTAGAGCGAGGATCTCGGAGAGAGAAAGGGGGCAGGTTGAGATGTTCCAAGCCGGATGCTACTACTCCTGTGTGACAGACTCCAGTTAATCTTTTCAAGAGAAATAAAACTGTAAATAGTCACACACTCATCTTTACCTCTCCTGTCGTTGTATGACAAAGGGATCTAAGATTATCTACTTAAATAATCTACGACTACTTACAAAATTTAATAAAAGCTCTACAAACTATCTACAAAGTTACTATAAAAGATGGTGGCAGCGAACATACAAACTACGTCTAAGAAACTACAGTGAAGTTCTACAAAAGCAGGTGAGACGGCAACCAAGATCAGCTTCAGTTCTACAGTTGATCCTGCATTANCAAGATAGAAAACAAACAATCCTCCAATTTCTACAATGAACCAACGAACTACAACCATCAACGATTCCTACGGTACAAGCAAACAAAGCGAGAAGACTCGCAACTCACAAGCCAAACTCACAAACCCCCAACTGACCCCACCCTGCTCTCCAACCACCACGCTGATGTAGAGATGAAGAGGTCAGACAATGCCAGCAAAAAACGCCACGCACCTCACTCACCACTTGTTCCTCATCGTTACTCATGCATACTCATATTCCTTTACTTTCAACAGTTATCGAAGTGAGAAGTCGACGTTGTACAGTGAGGTTCGAGTATTACTGAGGTTTCTCCGCCCTTCAATCAACCTTGGTCTATCAACAAGCCCTAGAGTTTCCAAGAGTGACATCATCTATCAACACAGACCCGAGTCTCCGAAGTCTCCGAGTGACATCATCTGTCTTTTTAGTGTGTGATTGTACTTTTTACTTATTTTTTTCCCAGAGCTGAAAATTAGGTACAAACACCTTCTTTACTTATTTATATATATCCATATACATACTTACCACCTTTCATTTATTAATATTCATTTACTCACCTATGCAGTTAACATATACATAAAATAAGTGTTTCATAACACCATTCCTTAGCAAAATAAGTTTATTTTAGCCGAGTGATATGACGGGAATATTTTCAACATCACCAGTTTTAGTGCCAGATGAATCACAATTAGCATTGAATGCCGATTCACAATTAGGAGAACAACAGGAAAACATAACAATCACACAAAATGCTCCACAAAGTAAAGAAACAGATGATGATGATGATGATGATGATGATGATGACGATGATGATGATGATGATGATGATGATGATTGGGGACCTCACTCTGATGTTGAAAGTGAAGACTTTTGCTCTGCCATATATATTTATGCTCGAGAGTTCCCAGGTCAGAAAACATATGCAACTACTTCCTTCACATAACGACAAAAAACTCCAAGTAAATTTAACAAAACAACCAACCAAAATGGCTAACGAAGACAATAACACAACTCAAACATTCCCACCTCATGTTTATATTTACTATGAGGATAAATATCCCAAAATTCTCAGGCACAGACAAAGATCGCATCGATGTAATGTCTCTTGGAAACCAGTGTGAACAACTCTTTGTTAAGAGACATGTAACAAATGAAGATGAGAAAATAGCGATATTTTCCTCATGGATTAATCAGGAAAGATGTCCAGCAGGTGACTTACTTAGATCTGATAAACTCCTACGAGCTAAGACGTATGAGGCGTATAAGACAGAATTTCTGAAGAAATTCTCTGGAGGTATAAACTTTTTGCCATGTATACTTCCAGAATTACATAAGATTGTGGATCTTATGAGAGAACATACAACTAATTCGGTCCTAGGTGAAATAACAGCAGATGTTTCCACAATTAAGAGAACATTATTAGTTACCATAGAGAATACTGTGTAACATCTGAAGGGAAAATGACACCACTGGATGTCGTAGACATCCTTGGTTATGTAGCTGCACTGTGTAAATTACCGGATAGGATTCTCAAGATAGCAGAGACGGTACCATACACCCCAGGAATGTGCTTGCTAGATTTCATGAACGAGGTAGAGATGAATTGTTGCAAAGCAGGGGTGACTGAAGCACAGTCAAATATGTCCAGAATGAGAATGACAAACACAGTGTCAGCAGTGAAAACAACTACCCCAAGCAAAGAACAAAATCGGTCACGACCCGAAAACAGACAGAACAAACAGCTACAAACTTCGAGGCAGCGATTGCAGACACCAGGCCACAGGCAGTCACAAAAGTTTGCATGCAGTCCTAGCAGAAGCCGTGCCACAGAAAAACATAAATATGGGAAGTCATCTCGAGGATTACATTCGAGAGCTAGGTCCACACTATGTTGTTATTGTGTGAATCCTGGACACACATAGAATGAATGCCTTATCAAAACTAAAGAAGATAGACAAAAGGCACAAGGTTATGACCCATATTGCAGACACCACAAGTCCCAGGGTCACTGGACCTCAAATTGTAAGACAGTGGAAGAACTGATTTCAATTTTTAAGTCGGGGGAAGGACAAGCCACGACAAAAAACAGCCAATCATAATTACGGCTAAGTCTAAGTCTAAAATTCACATAGGAGGCATGTTGAGAAGTGAGTGTATCTTGATACCAGCTGTATGTGAAGATCAAAACATTTCATTATTCTTGGATACAGGTTCTCCAGTAAATTTAATAACACAAGAATTATATAGGATTTTTAGAAATAAGAAGAAAGTAACTTTCCTGGAAGAATCTGATTTAGACTTATAAGCAGTAAATGGCAAATTACAGTAAAAGGCATGATAAGGTTAGACATAACTTTTACAGAGACTACAAGACCAATTTCTGATATTTTCTATATGGTAGAAAACTTAGCAATAAGAGCTAATATTTTGCTAGGTCTAAGAACAATGTCAGGGAAAACAATTTTACTCCCACAAATGAATGGGAAAGAGTTTAATAATTAATTCGTAGAGGAATTATCATCAGATTTCTCACCCATCAATAGTAAGAACCAAAAAGAATTGGAAATATTAAACATCTAATCAGAAATACACAAACAGACGAGGGTACACATGCACTCACACCATCCCCACACCCTCCCGGACTGGAGACCGAGGTAACATTACTGACTCATCAGTTTTTCCCGCCCATCTCACCAATGATGTAATTATTCTGCCTAACTCATACATGAAAGTTACCATAAAGAGCAAGCAGAATAGTACTGTCTTTGTCTTAGAGGAATTATGTAAAGTGAAAGGTGTCAGTAGAAAATGCATTATATCAGGTGGATAACTATGGGCAAACTCAGGTGTTCCTAATTAATCACATTTTATTTTTTTATTTTTTTTATGCAAGGAAGAAGGAATCAAAGGCCATGGGCCAGCATACAGTTCCTTCGAAGAAAAAGCAAAAACAATACAAAAGAGAGCCAAATTCAAGATCCATTCATTTCGAGATGCCTGGACACACTGCGTTTAAAAGACTGGAGATCATAGGAAGTAGGGAATACAGACAGAGGAAGACAGTTCCAGAGTTGACCAGTTGCATAAATGAAGGACTGGGAGTAATGGTTAATTCTTGCATTAGAGAGTTGGACAGAAAGGAGATGAGAGTTTGTTGCTAGACGGGTACTACGTGCCTGTCGTAGAGGTGGAGGGATGCAAGCAGACAGTTCAGAGGAACAGTGACCGTTGAAGTAGCGATAGAAGAGAGATAAAGATGCAACAGTGCAGCGAAGAGACAGAGGTTGAAGGGAATCAGTAAGAGGAGGAGAGTTAATGAGATGAAAAGCCTTTGACTCCACCCTATTGAGAAGAGCTGCATATGGAGAGCCTCCCCACACATGAGAGTTGTACTCCATACACGGGCGAATAAAACCCGTGTACAAGGTCAACAACTGTGCAGGGGTAAAGAAAGTTCGGAGTCGGCTTAGCACACCTAATCTCTTGGAAGCAGATTTCACAAGAGATGTAATATGTTCTTTCCAAGACAAATCCCGAGAGAATGAAACCCCAAGCATGTACAAGGATGATGCAGGACTGAGCTGGACATCACTAAACATTAGTGGGTAATCCTGAGGAAGAGTTTGTCGGGTTGATAAGTGTAAGAATTGAGTTTTTGATGCATTAAAAATAACAAGATTATTTTTACCCCAATCAGAGATACGAGCCAAGTCAGACATTAGGTGTGCCATAGCCTCATGGAGAAGTGAGATGAAAAAGGGGACTTGTCTAGTCAGTACAGAGAAATGTCCTGCCCCAATAATGGAAACAGTTATAGTTGGAACTGCAAGTAAGATAAAATCTACAGAGAAATCATAAAAGAAAATTTGGTTCACTCAGGAGAATTTAATGAAGAAAATTATCTCTTAGATTAATTACAAAATCATCGAAAAACGGTAGCATTACCTGCAGAACAATTCGGGCGTACTAACCTGATTAATCACAAGATTAACGTGCACCCAGACACACAACCTAGTTTTGTACCTGCCTATAGAGTTCCACTATCACAACGTACCCTTGCAAATCAGTATGTTGATGAAATCCTAAAACAGGGTATTATTGAGCCATCAGTCTCCCCGTGGAATGCCCCATTATTTTTCGTCCCCAAACGTAACGGAGAAATGCGTGCGGTAGTAGATTACTGTAAACTAAACAGTCATACAATCCTAGACCGGTTTCCAATGCCATTGCTAAGTGACGTCTTGCAAAATATTGGACCAGAAAATAATGTATTTTTCACAATCGATTTGCTTAATGGTTATTATCAAGTAGCCTTAGATGAGGAGTCACGTAAATACACTGCCTTCTCCACAAACACAGGGCATTACCAATACAAACGAATGCCAATGGGGTTGAGGACTGCACCAGGCACATTCCAAAGATTAATGAATTACGTATTGTCTGGAATGCTGGGAAAATGAATATTTGTCTATCTAGATGACATTATTATAGCTACTCTTACAATAGATGAACATCTCCAGATATCAGACCAGCTCCTACAGAAGTTTGCTGATGCTGGTTTAAAAATTAAGCTGTCTAAATGCAAGTTTTTCTTTTAAGAAAATAAAATTCTTAGGCCACTATATGGATGTCCAAGGCATCACATGTCTGAGGACAAAATACAGGCAGTAAGGGATAGCCCAGAACCAACAAATATAGACGAAGTAAGAATTTTGGGTCTAGCGGGATATTGCCGCCTCTTTATTAACCAGTTCTCATACAGCACAACCGCTATTCATTCCACTAAAAAAGGATGCCATATTCCGGTGGGGAGAGGAGCAAAAATAGCATTAAATGAACTGAAAGATAAACTTAAAGTGCACCTTGCTTGGCCTACCCTAATTTCACAAAACCATTTATAATTTGTACAGATCCGTCCATTAAAGGACTATGAGTTGTATAGATGCAAGAAGATAAGCGAAGAAAAAATCATCCAACTTCATTCGCTACCAGACAAATAATAGGTGCAGAGAAAAATTATTGCCCTACAAACCTAGAGGCACTCGCAGTGATCATTGCATTACAAAAGTTTCGAGATTTGGTATATGGTTACGAAATTCACCTATTCACCGACCATAAACCGCTCGTGGGCATGTTCCGAGAAAAACTCCTCTCTGGGATAGGAAAGCAAGATGGAAATGCACCACTGA
>JAGKTI010002462.1:37400-66770 GCA_018397915.1 Birgus latro
TCATCTTTACCTCTCCTGTCATTGTATGAAAAAGGTAACTAAGGTTATCTACTTTAATAATCTACTACTGCTTACAAAACTTACAAAACTTAATAAAAGCTCTACAAACTATCCACAAAGTTATTACACCCAAACCCCTTCCAGGTCAGTTGATGGCCAGGTGTACTCAGACTGGAGGTTATATCTGACTAGTAACCAAAGAGACTCATTCCTGCCTTAAAATTTAAACTCGTTGATTTCCATGTAACCACATAACATTGAAATTGTAAGTGTCGCCTAGTTCCGTCAGACCAAAAACTTATACAGTATAGTGACTAAAAAGTGGAATGCAAGGAATCTAGACACCTAACATCACCTTTTGCTGCTGCTAAGATTCCTGAATTAATCTGCAAAGAAAAACTTGGGTTAAGTTAAGAAGCATGCACTATAACCAGTATTAGGGTAATCTGCTTATTTAGGAACTACTTCCAGATGAAAAACGAAATCAGAACGTACGAGTACATGGGCAAATCCATGCTTTCGTTGTTTGGCTTATTACACAAAGAGAGGACATTTGCTTGAACTACTGTAACTGCACGTAGAAAGAGAGCAGAATGAAAGTCGTCAGTCATCACTTCACGTGCATAGGTACTGACAGCCTTCAAGCATGTATTTGTTTATATGTTTAGCACAGTGTATGGTTTCCTAGTGAGATTCTGAAGGCCCTGAAGTAACTGTGATGTGCAGTCCTGCTAAGGACAGAAAGAAGAGTACAGGGTCTTCCCATCTCTTTTTACCCTCAGAGGAAATTAAAGAAAAACATTCGAGAGCCGAATGCTAATCGCCCGCCAGAATGTGCTGCTCGCCAAGTCCAGGATTTAGGCTGTATCGTAATACCCTGAAAATTTCATGTTGATAGCTCAAGTCTTTCATGAGATATGACGGTGCTAAAGGCGAGCAATAAAAGCTAGGTGGCATTTGCCAGCCATTTTGATGATCTTTACCTTGACCCCTAGTACCCATTTTCGAACTCGGCCAAAATTTTAGGCATACCGTGATACCCTAAAGGTTTCATGTTGATAGCTCAATCTGTTCATGAGATATAATGGGAACACACACAAACACACGCACACACAGGCAGCAAAAGCATTATCGCTCCACCTTCTAAACGTGGGCAATAAAAATCTCTGTTACGAGAAATTTTATCATTGATTAATACATATAAATATTTTTTAGCAGGAAAACAAGGAAAGAACAGTATAGCATCATTCCATGTCTCTAGTTCTTCCTGCAAAAACAATTCTAAGTTATGGCAGGAAAACGATGGTTAATGTTTGAGAATCCCACCCCTGGGCTACAAGAAAACACATGGCTTGTCATTCGGTGCCAGCATAAGAAAGTTGAGACCTCCGAAACTGAAATACATAACAGTTACCTCAAAGAATTGTTTCCGTGTCCTTATAAAGAGTTTGTTGTTTTTAGAGAACCTGTAAAACAACAAAGCATTTTCCACTTTGCATGTTTTACAAATGCAAAGCGATGGGCTCTGATTGATAGAGATATATTGTACAGCAGTTAATTACTGCTAGGCCTGTCCGTTCATAGTTCTGTTGTTTTATATTAACATAAAAGCTATTAATACGTTATCCTTTAGGAACTTCTTGCCCATTCTTAAGCAGATTAAGTCTGATCTGTATACCACCCCCTTCCATTTCACTCCATAAATAAAATTACTTGCCCCTTCAGTTTCACAGCTTGTTCTTGGTAACAGCAGACAATTATATACAGATGATTTACCAGTTATGGAATTAGACTCGCTGTTCACTAACAGCAAGTGGATGTGGAAAGGGTGAGCTAGGCAGATGAAACCACGGTATATAGGAAGCACAGTGTTATCAGGAGAAAAAAAATGGTATATGTCCGAATATTCCCTTAAAAAAAATATATATACAAACTTTAAAGGGTGGTTCATATGCAATACTTTGCTTCCACTCTGCCAGACAATTTCTTGTGTGCTGCAGGGACGGCTGTCAGCATTAAAATATCTACTCTGCATGTTCTACTCAGACACACTCACGCCCACACCAGCAGATTGAGCTGTCCCTGCAACACGAACGATAAGACCATGTGAATCCTTACTGAAACGGTATTTCCTTTTTTTGTTTTTGATTTTGTGTAGTTTTCCTCACCGACCGCACATCATCGTGGCGTCGGAGAAGTTGCCGTACCAACTGGCCGTGATGGTGGATGACCCCACAGCTCCTGGGGGCAAGCGGCTGACTTTTACTGGGCCGGCAAAGAACATTATGGAGATAGTTTCTAAGCAACTGAACCTCAGGTAAGACGAGACACTTCTTTTTTACAGTACTGTTATTTTTAACTCCAACTCAGAGGACATCGATTAATTATTTTGCTTACAGTTTTCAAGGAGGGAAGTGAAATATGTACAAATTGCCAATAAGTCGTCAGTTTTCACGGTGGGAAAAGATATATATCTCCATTACTTATAAGAGAAAAGGAAAGTCACCACTTATCACAAGCGAATCAGCTTATGAAATTACTGTTTTACTTTGTTCTGGCTTACGTCGCTGATTCTCTAAAGATGAAAATTTTGTAATTATAAACTTTCTCTTCAACAGTACAGTGGAGAATAATCACTCACGAATGCTGGATCATTAGTACTGTTGGCCTCTGAGAGAAAGAATGACCTTTGCCCCTTGACAATCAATAATAACACCAAATGAATAAATATTTACAGGTTCTTGATGATGCTAACTCCTAGCTGGCACAACGGATTTACTATAAATTAATACGAAAGAACTGGCTTAACTACCAGCTGTGATTAATATAAGAAAAGTTTGTGCAAACTGGGGACATGCAAATTAGAGTAAGCATGATATGGAGAAATGAAATATGAATCAAGCTCATAGAAAACTGTTAATTTATTAATCAAAAATAAAATGAATTCTTACACAATAACCCTTCCAGGTTTCTGGGCCGGGCAGATTATGTCTGTGCTGGAGTCAGCCACTTTCGTGCTGGTCGACATCTTCGTGCTAAAGTATTATTCTTTGATCGCTCTGTGTAAATACACTTTTCATGATGAAATATTGGTTTTAGTGCCATTTTAAAGCTGAATAGTTGTACTTTATCAGAGCATTTTCAAAAAAAAAGAAAACAAAGAAAATAAAAAGGCTAAATGACGAGTTGAAATTAAGCAAAAAACAAAAATTTTAAACCTTGCCATACAAAAATATTCGAAAAAAAACTAATAAAGACATATAAATCTGGTTTAAACCATGCAAAACTACAATAAATTACCTTTACAATGATACATATTTTATGGTTAATCTTTATTCTGTTGAGCAGTAATGCAAAAGGAAAAAGATGCACAATATTTAATGAGTTGGCCGCATATTCACTTTGCGATCTTTTTCTTGGGTCGGTCAGAGTAAATACACTTTTTAAGATACGATGCAGATTCTGGTGTTATTCTGAACTGTTGTACTTTATTGCAGCATGTTCAAGAAAGGAAAACAAAGAAAATAAGAAGTAACTTGAACTCAGGCAAAAACCAAAATTTTATTCTTTTCCATATAAAAATATCCGGCAAAAAAAACTAATGGGTATCAATCTAGTTTAACCCGGTCAGTCCCACCGCCGTACGATGCACATCACTACTTTTTTTCACGCACAGAGCCACCGATGTGCATTGTATTTAAGTCAATTGCAAGGCCCGTCCGTTGCACATTTTTCAAGATTCGTGGGTGATTTTTGGTAGGCAAATGTGGAAGACCTTCCTCTACCTGCTGTCAAGCGGGGATACTGCCTGGCTCCACCTGACCCCTCCCTCCCCCCCCCACACACACTCGGCAATCCACCTGTTACCAGTAACCTGGCCAGTAAAGACATGTTGCCCCACGGTCTCTCCAATGACGAAATACATGGTGAAAGTGATTCCTGAGGTGGAGGAGAAAGAAATAAAAAAGCTAGAGCAAGAAACAAACAGAAGTGATGAGGTGGCAATGTCATAAAGGAAGGTGCCATATGTGGATGTGTTTGTGACTGAACAATGCTTCTATTGCCTATATAACTGTGTGAAAATCAATATAGTCTTGTACTACACATAAATTCGTACCAAATAAATATTTAAATACGTAATTTAAAGTGGCCTGAATGAGTTTACTCTCCCATAGTTCGTTTTCTTTGAAGCAACGTACCCTGAGAGAGACTCGTCACCTGTAGGAACATTTATAAGCTCAGGAGAGCGATTTCTCTATGAATTTTCGATTTTTCTCACCGAAAGCAGAGGTTTAAGACCCCCTAAAAAAAAAAAAAGTTGAAAATCGGTCGGGTTCTGAGGATGTGCTGGGTAAAAAATCGGTCGGGACTGGGTGGGTTAAACCATGCAAAACTACAATAAATTACCTTTAAAATGATATACAGATTATGGTTATTTCTGCATTTTGTTGCGCGGTAAAGCATAAGGAAAATGAAGAATTTTTTTTTGAGTCTCGGCAGCATATATTCACATCGCAATCTTTTTCTTTGATTGGTGAGAGGAAGTACAATTTTTATGATAGGATGGTGGTTGCCGTGTTAAAATTGTAGCTGAATAGTTGTACTTTATCGTAATATTTTCGAGAAAAGAAAAACAAAGAAAATAAAATGTCCAAATGACGAGTTGAAGTTAGGCGAAAGCCAAATATTTTATACCTTGTCATAAATAATATTAAACATGAAAAAAATATACATACATCTGGTTTAAAATATGGAAAACTACAAAACAACTGCCCGCCATGCACAGAGCAAGCATTCCTCGACATCATGTCCGAGTATCCTTGATATGATGCGCAAGCGCGATTTATGGTGAATAAGCCTACTTGTCCAAAGTAACTTAAAATGACGCATAACCGAGTCATTGGAATCTCTTGAGGTTTGGATTTGAAGACTCTAAAATGTGTAATCGGAATCTCACTCACTCAATCAGACAAACTAGCTAATACTCTTAAGCCTAGAAAAACAGAGAAAGAAAATACTAGTCAGTGGATAAAATGGAGACACGACTGTGAAGAGACAGGTGACTGCTGTCCACTGGCCACTGCAAACTTGGTGGAGAGATACCGGAGACGTAGAGCTGCAGGAAGAACTAGGCAGTCAAGCCATAGAGGCACGCCACTGGCACGAGGGTCATCTCCGGTGATGCTGCTTCCTTACACTGCTCTCGATGTCCATCACTCACAGTGGCTGGGCACTAAGTTTCTCAAGCCCGGCACAAAGCAATGCATGATCAGCGGAAGAGGGCGGAGCTTACTTTAAAGGTTATGAAGACATGGGCAGGCAATAATGTGCACAATAATTAGCTCACTGAAACATTACTGTCTATACATAGATAGTTAACTCACGATACAGTGAAGAATATTTTGAAAAAAATTCTTTCAACTCTTACTGCAAATGCAAGTAGTTAAATGAGTGAAAGAAGTTCTGTAGGGTTTCACTACCATTCGTGAGTTCCCATAATAATAATAATAACGCAATGTCATGAATTGCCATAATAACATGATCTCGTGAATTCATGATATTACGCGTTATCAAAACGAAATTTTTCTCTGAAAAATTTAACAATAGGTAATATATTCATCCTAACTCAGTCACACATGATTCACACTGTCAGGGGGTTACCTCATCCTCTTGATGCCCACAGTGGGGGCGGAGGGACATTGGTTACAAGATTGTGACAATGTGAGGTAACTTTTACCTGGTCATGGTGTAGTGGTATGCTGCCTGGCTCTCTCCTGAGAGTCCCGGGTTCGATTCCCGGCATAGTGGTAATATATTGGATGATCTTTCCTGTGTAAAGTACAGGTTTCTCATTTCATGTGCTAGTGTGCTTAGTTTTTTTTTTTTTTTAATGCCAGCCACTGCCAGGCGAGTGGCTACCAGCGTACTTTTCCAGCCACTTGCAAATCGAAACCTCCATATTTTCATCATTTTTTTTTTTTTATGTGTCCGACTCTGGGCATAGGCTTCACAGCCTGCTATCAAGGCCCAGCAGTCCTCCTACATACCATATACCTCCCCATGTCTCATACAGTGTATTGGTATTAGCGGGGGTACTTTTACGACATGTCGGCGGGACTTCTGGTAGATCAGAAAAGCCCGATTTATTGAAACTCAAATCCTTAAACTGTTCCCTGCCCCAGCGCGGATTTGAACCTGGGTCCGTCGGAACTGCAGGCCACCTCTCTACTGCTTGAGCCACCGCCTCCCCATAAATACAAGGCTCCCAGACTCCCCCATGGAAGAGCTAACTCTTCTCTCCCTTGCTAAAGCAGAAGCAGGAAGAACATGGGATGTGACTGTTAGGAAAGGGTGGTCAAATGAATATCAGAATTTTTGGACGTCTTAGGCCGTACTGACTGTGAAGTAGTAGCAGACTGAGAGTAGGAAGCTGTAACAGGCATATCAGAAATAGAGTTGGAACATACAGGTGGAGCAGACGAGAGGACAGAGTGGATGACATGAGTGTTGGGGACAGGGTAAGTCTGTCTTCAGTGTGTGTACACCACAGGACGGGATACACCCGCTGATGCCTATTCATAGGAAACATTAGGCTTGGGAGTCGCGTGTAACACTCTTACCTTCTTCCTATTATCGTAATATGATATGTCCTCCGTTGCCTTCACCGTGCAAACCTATTTCTTCTCCATCCACATGGGACAATCCCTTGAGGAGGTGGAGTGTGCACCTGTGACATCAAAGCAACTTACAGGCTTGTACGTACAGTATTCAACATCACGACCCTGAGCTGCACACCTACCACACACTGGTTGGGAAGCCTGACAAGCCTTGTCAGCATGTCCATAAAGCTGGCATTTAGAACAGCGAAGGGGATTGAGGATGTAATATCTGACATTAAGAATTTCATACCCAAATTTGACACACAAGGGGAGTCTGACCCTGCCAAAAGTTATGACAATAGTAGCAGTGTTCTTCCTCCTTTCTTTCGAAAATCTGGTGATAAATCTGGCATCAGTTACATCTTGTTCAGTAAGTTCACATACGATATCGTCCTCTTCCATAACCATGAGGTCCCTGCAGGTGATAACTCCCTTATAGGAATTTATGGAATGAAGGAGCCTTGGCTTAACATCGTAGCAATGAAACTAAAGCAGCTGTAGCAATTTTTTAACCTGGGTTGGGTTTACTGTCTTAATAAAGAGATCTCGTCTACTTCACCAGCACAGTCATCAATTACCTTCTTCATAAGAAAAGTTTTGATACTAGCCAATGAAGTAGAACCAACAGTGTGTAGCAGGACATGAGAAGCATGTACAGGTATGTTATGTGGTCCTCCAGTCCAGGAGCAGTCATGCTGTAAGTCAGTCCATGTAGCTGAAGTAGGATTGTCAAAGCCTCCCCCATCCCTAAGGGAAGGAGGAGCATAATGGGGGGTCGACATAATAACCACCTTCCCTTCTCAAGAGAAGTGGGAAGAAAGAGGAAGACAAGCAAAGGACACGATACCCTGGGTAATACACTAAGTCTGAGATTACTGTCTCAAACTACCGTTGCGAGGACTCGTCTGTTTTTATTCACATCCCAGATTGATCAGTAGGGGGATCACTCTAGAGGTAAGTAAGGAAAGGTAATCTCAGGAATAGATACAAATACCTATTGTATCTCTAAATAGGGAATAAATACTAACTCACGTGAGGTCAGTCTCTCACGTGAGGTCAGTCTGTTCAGACTTCTCCTGGCGTTCATGATTTAGCAAGCTGTACTCACCTGTTGTGGAAATTGTCAGTGAGTTTAGTGACCTGTGACAGTGTTGTGCTAGGGTGCTGTAGTGACCTGTGATACCTTTGTGTGAATTTGTGCGTGATGGCTACCTCTACGGAGAGTTGTGTCCCCACTGCAAGTTTTGAGAAGGACTACCTTGAGTTAAGAGAAGAACTTCTCAAACTGAAGTGGGAGGTACAGGTTCTCAGGCAGAAGTCAGAAATGAGGGAATTGTTGGAGGAGAGAGAGAAAAAAAAAGTTGAAGGTTGGACACTAGTCCACAAGGGTGCAACAAAGTTCACCCTTAAGAAACAAGCAGAGATAAAGACCGCAAATGCATTTGATGCATTACATGACCAATGTGAAGGGAAAGCAGAGAGGGAAGTAGAGGAGAAGGATGGTGAGAGAACTTCCCATACAGGTATGACACCAAGAAAGGTTAGAAAAATGTTGGCATTGTTGGAGACTCTCAGGTAAGATATCTTAAAGAGGAATGTATACTCCACTCACTAAATATGTGTGTATTCTGGGGGCCAGGGTGGGTAATGTGATAGAAAAAATTTCACATATCGTGAAGGATTGTGGAGACAAACCCAGTGTGTGCCGCAGTGTAGGAGGCAATGATATTAGGTGTAAGAGTGAGGTACCTTGGCAGCGGTACAAGGTTATGTTGGAGAAGGGGGGGGAGAGGGGAGGGACCCCTGTAGTACTCGGTGTTTTGCCTAGGAGGGGAGTTGGGAGAGAATGGTTGAGCAGGGCGACAGGTTTTAGTTGCCGCCTTGAAAGGTATTGCAAAAGTAATGCAATACCTTTCATAGACAGCTGGAATCGGTTTTATGGACGGAGTTCCATGTATACTGTATTTGGGATGGAACTCATCTTACCAGGCAGGGAGTTACTGTTTTAGCAGGAATGATAGACAGGGAGTTAGAGGGAGTTTTCGAGGCTGTGAATTAGAAGTACAGGAAGTTACAGCAACTACACTCAGAAATCATTATCATCAGGTTTGGATAGATGCATCAAGACTTGCAAAAGTAAGACAGTAGTTTCACCATTAGTGTAGATACATCCACTCAGGCACCTCAAACTGAGCAGCAGACGATTGAGCACAGAACAAGCGATGATACAGGGGCGATAAGTGATAGTATAAAAAAACTGTTATATTACTAAAGAGTTTCCCAGTTAGTAACAAAATAAAAAACAGTAAGTCCCAAGGTACAGATGTAACTATTCATACTAATCTGAAAGTGCACTACACAAACAGCAGGAGTTTACATATTTGCATATTAAAATGGATGAAGTGATTGTTTTAATTTGTACAGAGAAAAAAGACATTGCTGTTATTAGTGAAACTTGGATGAATACAGACACTTGAGAATTTTTAGCAGAATATCAGATAAAGGGCTATAATACTTTTGTGTCAAACCGTCTGGGAAGAAAGGGGGGAGGGGTAGCTATTTATGTAATGAATTCATTAAACTGTTACAATAAACCCGACATTAAAGTAAACAGGGATACGGAAAGTGTCTGCTTTGAAATTAGTAACAACAGGGAGAAATTAGTAATAGGAGCTATTTTCAGATCTCCAAAATTAAGTAAAGCAGATAGTAAATACCTTTGGGAGGAAATTAGGAAAGCATCACAGTCCAGCTTAGTAATAATTATAGAGGATCTTAACCTGCCAAAGACAGATTGACGAAATCTGACACGGGATGCAGAGTCAGAAATTTCTAGAGGTAGTACAAGATAATTTCCTTTATCAGTATATCAGGGAGCCCACCAGTGGTAATAATATACTGGATTTGCTTTTAGCTAATAAAGAAAATGTCATTAGTGATATAGAGGTTGGTGGATGACTTGGTAATAGCGATCATGAAGAAATTAAGTTCAGATTTATTTGTGATGTCTGTTCCACTGAAAATCCCTCCACCATTCCCCAATTTTCGTCTAGGAAATTTTGATGGATTACGAGCTTATTTTAGAACGGTATTCCATTGGGAGAATAGCTATTTTAGGGACAGCTAGGTCAGTGGGGAACCCCAGCTCATAGGTGAGGGGCAGGAAATGGATAGGAATGTCCGCCAGATCTCTGGGGAGGGTCAGGTCATATGTGGGAGTGTAGTTCAGGTGACAAGGATTAACTGAGGTCCAGTACCAAGCAGCCGTTCAGCCAGTGAGAAATATATTGAGTTAGTAAATATAATACGGAGAGGCAAAGATAGAAATATCCCTTCAAAACTGTTTAGAACGAATAATTCAGAACCAAGATGGTTAAACAACAGATTAAAATCTCTCATACGCGAAAGGAAAGGAATATATAGAAAAATAAAACGCGGAGAGGAACACTTATGTAGTCAGTACGCGATTTTGAACAGAGAAGTAAAGAGGGAGATAAGGAAAGCAAAGAGAAGTTGAGATTAAGGTTGCTAGTGAACTGAAAGAAAACCCCAAGGGTTTTTACCAAATTCTGTAACACAAGAAATTTGTCACCACCAGCGTAATAACGAAGATTAGCTGACATCGCTGTCACCAGTGTAACGACGAGAATTTTGCCACCACCAGTGTTATGCTGAGAATTTTGTTGCAACCAGTGTATCAGTCAGAATTTTAATGTTACCAGTGCACTGATGAAGAATCAGTCACCAGCGTAATGATCAGACCCTTAGAGAATATGGGAAATGAGGTAGCGTGATCTTATTGGCACTTCAGAGATTATGGGAAACAGGGTAACGTGATCTTATTTGACAAATCGGGTAGCGTGATGTTATTTGACAGTGCGTGAGCAAGTAGATATTAATACCCTTTGTGGGCCACTCAGTCTCGTCTGTAACACTCCTTAGAGGATAGCAAAATTCAAGCTCTCAAAATGACTTAACCTAAGCTTTACTAAGTATTAAAAACCGAAAGACAAATTACTCTTCGAACTGTAAATGACACAAAACAAAGCAGTATCAGGATCTATACTCTAAGAATATGAATCTTCACCACCAATCAATATTCAATGATACTGATACACGTGGACATATCATCTCCAGGAATATGAATCTTCATATACTAAATCAAAATTCAAAATGACGCTGATACACATGGATATAGTATTCCCGTGGTCTCTGACGGACTCCTCGGGAAGAAACCTAAAATATTACCAGCAAAGAATATTCTCTTAGGGCTAAATATGCACTATACTCCAAAATCATGTTCAAACTAGACACGGTATTCAAATGGAAGTATTCAAATGGACACAATATTCAAGTGGACACAATATTCAAATGGAATATTCAAATGGAGCACAATATTCAAATGGAGCACAATATTTAAATGGAATATTCAAATGGAGCACAATATTCAAAAGGAATATTCAACTGGAGCATAATATTCAAATGGAATCAATATTCAAATGGAATATTCAAATAGAGCTCCGTATTCAGGTAGAATATTCAAATGGACACAATATCCAAAAAGAATATTCAAATGGATCAATATTCAGTATTCTCTTAGGGCTAAATATATACAATGACTGGAAAAAAATCATATTCAACTAAACACAGTATACAAATGAATGGAATATTGAAGTGAACCAGCCGATAAACGCTTGGATTACTTGAACTAAGAAAGGGGGGGGGGGGTTTTAGTGTGAACAGGCGTTAGGCAGTGGCTAAAACCTGAGGCATTTGGCTTCAGGAACGATCGACCTGTGAACGATATGGAGAAAAGCAGCGATCTCATTAATCAGTGCAAGAAGGATCAGGGGAAACATTACTAATTCAACTCATTACCGTGTATCACGATTTACATTACACGAGTATGAATGAGGTGGGGGGGGGTAGAGTTTCAGCACTGACCTGTGAACGATTTGGAGAAAAAAGGCGATCTGCCGGTTTAGTGCTGCTTCAGGCCTTTTATAACCTTCTATCACAGTATTCGGGAATTGGCTAAAACTTTAACTATTGCTTGCAATATTAATGTCACTCTTAAGATTTCTAAAGAATAAGAAAAATACGTTTGCACTCGAAATACATACTTATGATGTTTAAAAAAATTTTAGTAGGCGGACAGGAACTTTAATCATAACTAAGCCAAAACAAAGAATCTGAACAATTTATCGTTATGCTGTCTTACGTGACTGACAACACGACGTCAGTTAAAAATATTTTGCGTTTCACAAATGACTGTCATCAACAATCATCTCTCAGACAACTCGCAGTTCATCACTACACAGTCCAAAAGGGGAGCACTATTAACAGTGTTGTGTAAATCTCCGAATCAGAGTATGAAGGAAGACATTCGCGATTGTTGATTCCGACCAAAACTTCCTTGGTTATTACGCCTTCCCTGGGAACGGCTGGCCCATATGTATAAAAGTTAATCACATTCGTACAAATGGTAGACTTATTCCTATCAATGTTGAGTCATACTCACACTATATTAAGACTAAACTTAAATATAAGACGTTATGGCTAAATCTGAACTGTACAGACTATATTTACACCAATACTTAAGCTTTCGTGAGGTCAGTCTGGTCAGACGTCTCAGTCGCTCTCGTGCGGTTAGTCTCAGTGTTGTGCTAGTGCCATACCCCTTGTGAATTTGTGAGTGATGGCTTCCTCTGTGGAGAATGTTGTTGCTGCGGGTTTCGAGAAAGACTACCTCGAATTGAAGGAAGAACTTCTCGAATTGAAGCGGGAGGTGCAGATTCTCCGGCAGGAGAAGTCACAGATGAGGGAATTGTTGGAGGAGATGTTGGAGGAGAGAGAGAAGAAGGCTGAAGGTTGGACACTTGTTCACAAGGGTGCAACGAAGTTCACCCTCAAGAAGCAAGAAATTAAAACTACAAATGCATTCGAAGCACTACGGGACGAATATGAAGGGAATGCAGAGAGGAAAGAAGAGGTGAAGGACGGTGAGAGAACTTCCCGTACAGGTATGTATATTGTAAACAAAAAAGGTAAGAAAACTGTTGCTGTTGTTGGAGACTCCCAGGTAAGGTATGTAAACAGAGCCATGTATACTCCACTCTCTAAACATGTGTGCCTTCCGGGGGCCAGGGTGGGTAATGTGGTGGAGAAAATTTCAAATATCGTTAAGGACTGTGGAGACAAACCCACTGTGTGCCTCAGTGAAGGAGGCAATGACATTGGTAGGCGTAAGAGTGAGGTACTATGGCAGCAGTACAAGGAGATGTTAGAGAAGGTTAGGGATAGGGGAGGGACCCCTGTAGTACTCGGTGTTCTGCCTAGGAGGTGGGTAGGTAGGGAATGGCTGAGTATGGCGATAGGTTTTAACTGCCGCCTTGAAAGGTATTGCAATGATAATGCAATACCTTTCATTGACAGCTGGGACCGGTTTTATGGACGGAGTGCCATGTATTGTTGGGATGGGACTCATCTGAGTAGGCAAGGAGTTACTGTTTTAGCTGGAATTATAGATAGGGAGTTAGAGAGGTTTTTTCGAGATTGGAAATTAGTTGTACAGGAAGTTGCAGCAACTACACTCAGAAATCATTATCATCAGGTTTGGATAGATGGATCAAGACATGCAGAAGTGTAGAAACATCCACTCAGGCACCTCAACATGAGCAGATGATGATAGAAGACGGAACAAGCGATGATAAAATGGAAAAAAGTGATAGTATAAAAAATTGCTGTATTAGTAAAGTAAAGAGTTTCCCGGTTATTAACAAAATCAAAAAAAGTCAGTCCCAAGGTAGAGGTAATAATCTGAAAGTGTACTACACAAGCAGCAGGAGTTTACGTAATAAAATGGATGAACTAAGAGCTTTAATTTGTACAGAGAAAATAGACATTGCCATTATTAGTGAAACTTGGATGAATACAGACACTCGAGAATTTTTAGCAGAATATCAAATTAAAGGCTATAATATTTTTGTGTCAAACCGTCTGGGAAAAAAGGGGGGCGGGGTAGCTATTTATGTAAAGGATGCATTAAATTGTTACAATAAAGCAGACATTAAAGTAAATAGGGACACCGAAAGTGTCTGGGTTGAAATCAGTAACAACAGGGAGAAATTAGTCTTAGGAGCCATTTAAAGATCTCCAAAATTAAGTAGAGCAGAAAGTAAATATTTTTGGGAGGAAATCAGGAAAGCGTCACAGTCCAGCTTAGTAATAATTGTAGGGGATCTTAATCTGCCAAGGATAGATTGGCAAAATCAGACATGGGATGCAGAGTCAGAGGAGTTTCTAGAGGTAGTACAGGATAATTTCCTTTATCAGTACATCAGGGAGCCCACCAGAGGTAACAATATACTAGATTTGGTTTTGGCTAATAAAGAAAATATCGTTAGTGATATAGAGGTTGGTGGACGACTTGGTAATAGCGATCATGAAGAAATTAAGTTCAAATTTAATTGGGACGTCTGTTCCACCGAAAATACATCCACCGTTCCTAATTTTCGTCTAGGAGATTTCGATGGATTAAAAGCTTATTTTAGAACGATATTCCATAGGGAGAATAGCTATTTTAGGGAGTGCCAGGTCAGTGGAGAACCTCAGGTCATAGGACATGAAACGGGTGGGAATGTGCGCTGTCCCGAGGGAGTGTCAGGTGAGAGATGGGCAGATTAACTCATGTTCCGCCAGTGAGAAATACAACGAGTTAGTAAATATATTACACGGAGGCCAAGATAGATATATTCCTTCAAAACCGTTTAGAGCGAAAAATTCGGAACCGAGATGGTTAAAAACAGATTAAAATCCCTCATAGGCCAAAGGAAAGGAATATATAGAAAAATAAAACGCGGAGAGGAACACTTACGTAACCGGTACGCGATTTTAAATATAGAAGTAAAAAGGGAGATACGGAAGGCAAAGAGAAATTATGAAATTAAGATTGCTAGTGAATCGAAAGAAAACCCCAAGGGTTTTTACCAAATGTACCGGACGAAAAATAAAGATAGGATAGGACCACTCAGAACAGAATCAGGTGACATTACCAGTGAAGATAAAGAAATGTGCTCCATCCTAAATAATTATTTCATATCAGTATTCACCAAGGAAAATCTAGACCTGATCCCTCAAGCAGCGAATATATGCGACGATAATACGGAAAATATTCTTAGTGAAATAAACATTAGTAAGGAGGACGTATTGAAAGAAATTAATAAGTTAAAAACTCAAAAATCGCCAGGTCCGGATGATATATATGTAAAAGTTATAAAAGAAACCAAAGAAGAATTATGTCAGCCACTTTTAACGTTATTTAATGACTCTTTAATTTCAGGAGAAGTTCCCGAGGCGTGGAAGACCGCAAACGTAGTGCCCATTTTTAAAAAGGGTGATAAAGCAGCTGCGTCGAATTATCGTCCGATAAGTCTAACGTCAATAGTAAGAAAAATGTTAGAGTCAATTTTGGCCAATCAGATCAGAGAACACTTAGAAAGATTTAATCTTATAAATGAAAGTCAGCACGGATTCAGGCAAGGACGATCCTGCCTCACAAACTTGTTGTCATTCTTCTCGGAGGTCTATGAGGCAGTAGATAGCGATAAAGCTTACGATATTATTTATCTGGACTTCAGTAAAGCCTTTGATAGGGTCCCACACGAGAGGTTAGTTAGGAAGGTTCGAGCACACGGTATAGACGGCAATATCTTAAAATGGATAGAATCCTGGCTGAAAGGACGAAAGCAGAGAGTATTAATAAATGGAACTAAGTCGGATTGGGGATTAGTAACTAGCGGTGTACCACAGGATTCAGTACTCGGTCCCTTATTATTTGTTATATATAAAAATGATCTAGACTTAGGAATCACTAGCAGTATCAGCAAATTTGCCGACGATACAAAAATAGGGCGTATCATTAACTCGACTGAAGATTGCCATAACTTACAAAATGACCTCGATATATTATCCAGATGGTCTAAAACTTGGCAAATGGAATTTAACGCTGAAAAATGTAAGGTACTTAACGTAGGCAAGACCATTGGAGATACTAAATACAGCTTAGATAACAAAGAAATTAGTAAATCGGAATGAGAGAGAGATCTACGAGTCATGGTTAGTAACGACCTCAAACCAAGGCAACAGTCTATTAATGCGAGAAATAAAGCAAATAGGGTCCTAGGATTTATTTCGAGAAGCGTGAGCAATAGGTCATCAAAAGTAATACTGCAACTTTATCTAGCATTAGTAAGGCCACATTTAGACTACGCTGTACAATTTTGGTGTCCTTACTATAGAATGGATATTAACTCGTTAGAAAGTGTACAGAGAAGAATGACAAAAATGATACATGATGTTCGAAACCTGTCATACGAAGACAGACTGAAAAGACTAAATCTGCACTCATTAGAGAGACGTAGAGTAAGGGGAGACTTAATTGAGGTGTTTAAGTGGATGAAGGGTATAAACAAGGGAGATATTAGCAAGGTACTTAAAGTGAGCATACAGGATAGAACTAGAAGTAATGGTTTCAAACTAGAAAAATTCCGTTTCAGTAAGGAAATAGGTAGAAATTGGTTTGGTAATAGAGTAGTAGATGAATGGAATAAGCTTCCTAGTAAAGTAGTTGCTGCCCCTTCCATTGTGAGTTTCAAGCATAGGCTAGATAAGCATATGACAAATAAGGGGTGGGTATAGAAAAAGAAAAAGAAAAAATCTTATAACCAAAACTAATTCATACTTTTTCCTTTTCAGGTTACACTATGATAGTCTTTGTTCTCCTTTCACACTTTCCTATAAAATGTCCAAGTCAGTTTTTCTATGCTGCGTGGTGTTCTTTCTGACTTTTTCCTGCCGGCTTCGGCTGGAGGGTTTGGAGGGCGGGGGGGAGCCTTCTTCTTTGCTGTCCTTATCTCATCCTAGTAGTTCAGTTACTCTTCTAGGAGCTGCCTAGCACGGGCCAACCGGCCTACTGCAGTTATCCTCTCTTCTTATGTTCTTATGTTCTTATNCCTCTCAGAACAGAATCAGGTGACATTACCAGTGAAGATAAAGAAATGTGCTCCATCCTAAAAAATTATTTAATATCAGCATTTACCAAGGAAAACCTAGACCTGGTCCCTCAAGCAGCAAATGTTTGCGATGATAATACCGAAAATATTCTTAGTAAAATAATAATTAGTAAGGAGAACGTATTGAAAGAAATTAATACCAGTAAGTTAAAGCCTCAAAAATCGTCAGGTCTGGACGATATATATGCAAAAGTTATGAAAGAAACCAAAGCAGAATTATGTCAGCCAATTTTAACGTTATTTAATTAATTTCAGGAGAAGTTCCAGAGGCGTGGAATACCGCAAACGTAGTGTCCATTTTTAAAAAGGGTGATGAAGCAGCTGCGTCAAATTATCATCCGATAAGTCTAACGTCAATAGCAGGAAAAATGCTAGAGTCAGTTCTGGCCAATAAGATTAGAGAACATTTTGAAAGATTTTAATATTGATAGAATCCTGGATGAAAGGATGAGAGTATTAATAAATGGAATTAAGTCGGATTGGGGATTAGTAAATAGCGGTGTACCACAGGGTTCAGTGCTCGGTCCCTTATTATTTATTATATATATATGAATGATCTAGACTTAGGAGTCACTAGCAGTATCAGCAAATTTGCCGACGATACAAAAATAGGGCATATCATTAACTCGACTGACTACTGCCATAACTTACAGAAGGACCTCCATATACAGTATTGTCCAAATGGTCTAAAACTTGGTAAATGGAATTCAACGTTGAAAAATGTAAATTACTTAACGAAGGCAAGACCACTGGAGATAATACAGCTTAGATAACAAAGAAATTAGTAATTCGGAATGCAAGAGAGATCGAGGAGTTATGGTCAGTAATGATCTCAAAGCAAGACAACAGTATATTAATGCGAGAAATACAGCAAATAGGGTCCTAGGATTTATTCGAGAAGCGTGAGCAATAGGTCATCAAAAGTAATATTGAAACTTTATCTGGAATTAGTAAGGCCACATTTAGACTACGCTGTACAATTTGGGTGTCCTTACAATAGAATGGATGTAAACTCATTAGAAAATGTACAGAGAAGAATGACGAAAATGATACATGATATTCGGAATCTGTCATACGAAGAAAGACTAAAAAGACTGTCTGCGCTCACTAGAGAGGCGTAAAGTAATGGGAGACTTAATTGAGGTACTTAAGTAGATGAAGGGTATAAATAAGGGAAATATTAACAAGATACTTAAACTGAGCATACAGGATTGACTAGTAATGGTTTCAAACTAGATATTTTCCGTTTCGATAAGGAAATAGGTAGCAACTGGTTTGGTAATAGAGTAGTAGACGAATGGAATAAGCTACCTAATAAAGCAGTTGTTGCCTCTTCCATTGAGAGCTTCAAGCATAAGCTGGATAAACATATGACATTTCAGAAAAAATAAATAAAATCTTGTAACCAATACTAATTTATTCTTCTTCTTTTTCAGGTTACATTATGGTAGTCTCTTTTTCTCCTTTCACACTTTCCTATAAAATGTCCACGCCAGTTTCTCTATTTGCGTGGTGTTCTTTATGACTTTTTCCTGCCAGCTTCGGCTGGAGGGTTTGGAGGGCGGGGCAGAGCCTTCTTCTTTGCTATCCTAATCTTATTCTAGGAGTTCAGCTACTCTTCTAGGATATGCCTAGCATGGGCCAACCGGCCCACTAAAGTTATCCTCTCTTCATAAGCTCTTAACTAACCTAACTTATAAAGACTCTAGCAGTCAATTAAAGCTGAAACTGGTGGGACAGCCCTATATACGTCCGCAGTCTCCACGACCCTGCATCAAAAATTCAACCACGCTCTGCAGGGAATATTAAAGCAGAAGTCACTGCTGTCTTATCGTGATAAACTAAAGATAGGAAACGATGAGGTTTCATTAGATCCGCTGTGTTTCTAACGTACTCTACATAACGTAGTTATGTAATGTGGGAGATTGCACTCTGTCTCCAGTTGTTTCAGGTATAAATTGTTTGTACATTATATGCACTAGTTCCATTTACCTAAGGGTAATCTGTATTCCAGTTTGTTTTATGCACTATTTTTATTCACATTTACTATTTTTTTTTATCGTATGCACTGCATAGATTATATTTTATATAATTAGAATTATGACTGCCCTGTTTATTATCCTTACAGTTTTTACTTATCAGGTACTAGCAAAGTCGTGTTTATTTCATGCACCATTTTTCATTTATTGATCCAGTTTAGAGTAGTTTATTCGCGTTTGTTTTAAGCACTTTTTCATGTTTTTTAGAAGTTGCGATTATTCCAGTCTAGTAGGAACGACCTCCTTTTTTTTTTTTTCAGTGTAACAAGAAAATTATCAGCAATTTTGTACAGTTCATTTATTTGATATGCTGATTACTGTTAGTTATTTCACTGATTAATCTTTATGCTTTGGTTTAACAATTATCATTAGGGCTGTATGATTAATAGTTTCTATTATAAATGTAAAAATAGTCTCATGATTTCATTCAATCTACTCTACAATGTCGGCTTTATACGTTTTTAGGCCCTGAAGATGGTACGTGTTGTTACCAAAACGTTAGCCAAATTAATCAAGATGATGCTGTTTATTCAAGTTGTTGTTATAGATTTATCCACCTGAAAGTCAGAGTGGAAATGGATAAGTGAAGCCTGTCAGAGTAGTAGCGTGTGGTTATGCGTGAGGTTGGCTATTTAGGTGGAGGGTAGGTGAAGACGATTTGGGGGGAAAGGAAGACTATTTCAGCAGCTGTTATGACTGATGAGGCTGGATCCGATGCAGAGGCGAAGGGAGTCGGTGGCTGGTGTCACGAACTTCCTAGATTGTAATATTAGTATGGTAATTCGTGACACTGTTTAGCATTATAGTGGGAATGCTTGAACAGTTTTGAAACCCGTAGAATTTCGCTCAGTCTGTTAACCGCTCGCTTTTGCACTCACATTTGTAACGAGTTTTCAAAACATTCGTCATTTTCTCATAAGTGACTGTCTCTATGTACAGAGTGTGCGTTTCACTGAGCGATATTTTTGTGAACTGTTGTTCCCACCTGCTCGATTCTCTAACCGTTGACTTAAGCCCTGCCCAATTCTCACACCCCTATATTGGGCAGGGCGAACATGAGTTTAGTCGGTTTTTGACTGCCACGGGAGTAGGTATTGCTGTGCGCAGTGCTCGAGCGAGTCTCTCATGGTAGCGGCTAAAAGTCTCCAGCAGCTTCGGCGATTTCCGTATCTCCCCACCGAGTTGTGATCGGCAGTAGTGAGGATGTGAGCAGTGATTGCAGCGTTTCGAGCAGTGACAGACACCCAGTCTTTCGCAGCGACGGTCTCATCTCCACTGACAAGTATTTTCCTTTTTGTTTCTCTAGGCTTAAGGTTATTTAGCTATCGGTTTGAGTGTGTGAGTGAGAGTATTCCCTTGCTTGAGATTCATGTAACGTAAATTTATTCTTTTGTAAGTCTTTCGTACACGGGTAAGTTTTATTAAGTTTCACGGCTCACGATTTTACTTGCCCGCGGGACGCAAATTACACGTATTCTCGCCTGATTTTCGCCACCCAAACCTCTAAATATTGCCCTAAAACCCACATCCTCTTATTCGCCGATGTTTGTTCTAGCTGATAAGAGCCCCCCCCCCCCCCCAAAAAAAAAACAATAAAAGTACATTAGGTCGCCGTGAATAAACATTTCGGAATGTGCATCTAACTTCCCAACATCGTCGTTAGAATATTTTCCATCATACAGAAAAATGTTATAAGAAGTTTTGATAGAGAATTTCATTAGCTTTCTAATGAGGTGTGTCCGGTTGTGATGCGATTTGTAGTTCTGGAGAAAATAGCCCAAAACTAAAAGCCATTTATTTTTTTTTTCCAGGGAGCTCTAGCGCAAAAGTTTTCTCGCACACCCTATGTTTTTATTTCATGAGCTTTCTCCTGATCCCCTCTATATTTTGATACGCCTCATAGTTTCCGAGTAAATCGCAAAAAACTACACGGTACTCGCGGCTGTGGTGCACTTTCGTCATGCACGCACAATAACCGCCTATGTAACAACTTTTCATTGGGGAAATTACATAGTTATGTCCTGTACATACGTAGAATTCACTGATCTTTATCATGGTTCTTACAGGAAATCGATACGTTCAATTGTTTTCGAGTAAATGGACAATAAAGATAGAATACTCTTCCTCGCCTGCAAGCAAGATAATAACGCTCAATTTCCCTCCATCAGGAACACCTACGTATTTTCGCTCGTTAGGTTTTATTTTTTTTTTTTAATTCAAATTACACACGTGAAATATCATAAGCTTTTTGATAGTGCTCTCAGAAACTCAACATGACCACTAGTCTTTTTGCTAGGTACTGATACTGAAGCTGAACTTTCTTCCATCTCATATGTGTATATGTAAAAAACAATACTTTTTTGTGTAAAAAAAAATCTAGAAATGTAGGAATAGGTCAGTATACGAATCAACAAAATATGGATAACTCACTTGTTCCAGAGGTGTTGAGCTGCCGGCAGGAACTTGAAGGATTTGAAAGGAGTTAGGTAGTGTGTGTGTGTGTGTGTGTGTGTGTGTGTGTGTGTGTGTGTGTGTGGCGTATTCTCTCTTCCTTGCACTATGTTTTCCTAACACATGCGATGCACACAATAGATTTCTCCGCGAACATTCGCTGCACAACATACGTATATAATGTCACATGTGTCGCTGTGTGGCGTATTTTCTTGTCTCTGATCATTACATAAACTTTCCACTGTCAGTCAGTGCATGCAATATGTCTCGGTGAACACTCACTGCACTAATTTATACATATATTTCACACTGAACCATATGCAATATAAAACACTATCACATGATTCCATCCCAGCCTCCTCTGTTATTCCCTTCCTTACTGTATGGCATCCGAAAGGGCCTGTTCCCTTAGCAACTAATGCATATGTCTATGTATCTCTGTGGCAAAACATAATGCCTGCAATGGTAAGTCAGTTATTTCACTAATCCAGGGACCATATGTTTCACAGATATAAGTAATGGCTTCACTATAAGGGTAAAATACATCATTTACGGTCAGGGTGAGAGTGCAAACTCCGTCATAACAAACCAGACTCCTGCCTCTAGGCCTAACAGCTGATAATGGGAACCAATGCTTTACAAACAATATATCTATGTTCAGTAGACACAATCACTTCACAGTATAGTCAGAAACACGGTACAATCACAATATTTCAATAATGGCTTCAGACTCGGGTGGGAGGGGAAAAATGGCGGATTTAAAGGGACAACGCAACGCAGTACGACCATGCTGTCTGGCTGCTTGTGGAGCACTGAGATTTTATCACTACCACGGTTGCCAGATCGGAGAGACACCTCACGGCCAGATTCAGTGCATTTCACGGCCAAATCAGGCCAAACTTGTTTTTGTCTACGGCCAAATTTCGGCCAGATTTGTTTTAATGGAAATTTGTAAATATACTGTATATGAATTGGCCTAGCATGTAAATAAAAAGAATTTTAACCCTGCACATCAGTCATTTGAGCCTGTACAGACAAGTAACAATAAACAGATAAAAGGGGAAATAAAGTGAGCATACCTTAATTTGCAAATATAATGAAACAAGTATAGCCATGGTATACTGTATATGTTGTCTCGGCTGCTTTAATTTACGATCTTGGCTATACAACGATCTTCTCTCGGTCATTCCTGTTTGGGGTTGCCAAAGCAGATTGGCTTATACAATAGTTATCACAAATTACACAGCTTACATCAATTGTACTTCTTTTATCAGTATCACTTATAATTGCATATACCGTCTCACAGTTTCTTAACTGTTTTAATATATACACATTATTTACAATGTTATTCATTTTTCTGAATGTTCTCTAATTCACTGCCCTTACCGTTTCTTTTCACAATTTCTCCCACATGATCAACACTAGCTGTTGAGCAGTGAAAAGCTATAGCAACTGCAAGTTCTAGTTCAACACTTTTTTTTTTTAGTGGTAGGTGGTAGCGACCATCATCCACTCACTTGATGTAGTCCTGCCTACTTCTTCCTTAGCCTGTATCATTCTCTTTCTGAGCCTGCCCTCCTCTCTTCCTATTTCTTCCAGCTTTCCTGTCACTTCTTATTGCTTTTCTTTCCTTTACAGGTGGCTTTACATTGAGTGACAAGCCAAATGGTTTCCTGTAAACCAAGAAACCATTTACAACGCTGGGTGGTAACCATATAACCAAACCATACGTGCTCCCTACGTGTCAACAAGTGGGTTGGTGGAGGGTTAGTGCTCCTCCCCGTAAAACAAATAACTCAGAGTCAAATGGCCACCCCTTACGGGATTATGGCGTCTGGCAATAGACAGATAGATAGATAGTCTTGTTTCTTGAAGATTTTCACTGGCAGTGTTCGGCACACTGCTGACGCATTTACCCTGCTAGAGTGTCCTTTAGTTTCTTCATGATCAGCCAATCGAGATGCTTTTGGAGCTATGGTGGTTTTACACAGTTTACAATAAGCATCTTCACTCCCTTCACTGGCTTTCTTGGCCCAAATAAATTTCTCTTCCCATGATTTATATTTTCTCCCACTGTCATAGCTTCCTTTCCATTTAGATCTTGTCATTATGAATAAGTTGTTTACAATATATAGAAATAAAGATCAGGCCGAAGAATAGGTCACTGTAACACCGAATTAAGTCTATATCTGCAATGAAATAACCACTATCGAGTTCAAATTAAGACTGTTGCTCTGTGCCTCTGTCGTCACTGTTGCGATCAACTCTTGCCAGATAAAAGCCGACTGAATCCTAGAAACTTCCATGCCTAAGCTAATTTAGATAAATATCTATAATATGGCATGTGATCATGCCTAAAGCTAGATCTATACAATATTTTTTTTTATGCTAACGTAAGTGAAAATTGGTAGCATATGGGCATTGTATCTACACGTAATATCAGTTGGGGGTATTGGTAACTATGTCAGTGTTACTGGTTCGTCCTGAACGCGTACTCACGAGTTGGTGGAGGACCTAGTACGTATGTGTATGGTATGCGGTTTGAAATTGGAAAGGGGAATATTACTGGTAATTAAAATAGGATTATAAGTTATATGAGGGAAAAAGTCATTAAAATAAAATACGGCCAAAATTCGGCCAGATGATTTGGCCGTGGATGTCTAATTTATTTACGGCGTCATTTTTGTATACGGCCAAATTTAAGGAATCTGGCCGGAAAAACGGCCATCTGGCAACCCTAATCACTACGTACAGGCCCATATGAGCCACTGCAGTGTTGCCACGGTCTTACCTCGGGAGAGACACGCGGTTGCTAGAATGCACCAAAATTTGACACAAATCGACCGAAAACTTTTTTTTTTTTTTTTGCTTTTTCACATGATTTGCAGTCCATGCACTTTGACACAACCCATCACATGGAACGCAAATCGTGGTTGCTTGTGCGAAAGGGTTAATAAATTTACAGTTCCTTTTTTGAGTTCTGTTAAATATAAGAGTCTTATTACAGTTCCTTTTTTGATTTGTTAAATATAAGAGTCTTATTTGATTTTCCATACTTTGCATACTTAGTCACTATTCCAAGTTAGCACAACTCCTTTTATTAATCACGACTGGTATTTAGGCCAGTTCTTTGGCATTAATTCTTAAATCAGTCGTGCCAGCTAGGAGTTAGCACCAGCAAGAACCTTCCACTTATTGTTATTATTAAATAATGATTGTCAAGGGGTGAGCTCACTTTCTTCGAGGCCAGCAGTACAAATAATACAGCATTCTTTAGGTATTAGTCCCTGCTGTGTACTGTTGAAAAAGTTTATAAAATTCTCGTTTTTAAAGAATCGGTGAAGCAAGCCAGCATAAAAGTAAAATTGCTACTTGATTGATTTCACAAGTCGATTCTTTTGTGTCAATCGACTAGTCAGTTATTTGCATTTTTCTCATTCATATTCTCACATCCCTCGTGACATCTGGCGACCTCATTCCAGGATATTAGCTCCTAGCCTTGAAATTATTAACGAAATAAACTCACTCTTAGCTAGGTATTAGTTATTATTAAAGTTTATAGGCACTGCCTTGCTGGTGGTTATTGATTTTGTTTCATAAATTTTATGTGTTCCCAGCCAGTTGCATTTTTTTTTATTTCTCCTTTACCAGTTACTAAACTGGTCACCACCAGACTGTGCCTATATTCTTTGTTCTTGAGTATTAGCATTTGAGTGCTGACCAGCAGCCAGTATATCAGTCTTTAGTTCACTCAGTCTCAATCTGAGCATCATGGCAACCAGTACATATGTACAGGAAGCCAAGGAGATGGGGCTTACCAACCCCCAGGAAATTAAAGACTATGTGCTCTCACAGTACAGTTATGAACAGCAACGTGAGAATGCCGCCAATGAAGAGCGGAAAATTGAGCGTGAGGAATGTGAGAGAGGACGTGAACACGAGCAAGAGAAGCGTGAGAAACGTGAGAGAGAACGTGAATACGAGCGCGAGGAACATGAGAGAAAACATGAACACGAGCGAGAATGTGAACACGAGCATGCCGAGCGTGAGGCGCGTGAGAAACATGAGATTGAGGTGTTGAAGCTCAAGCGAGACCCCTTGGCTTCAGGCACATCAGGTGCAGCCAAACCAAAGCTCTACAATTGCTCTTCCAGCACCTGTTCTAGCAACCCCATGTCTCAAGCTTCCTTCGTACAAGGAAGGCGAGCGAATCGAGCCGTTCATAGCTCATTTTGAGAATTTGGCACAGCTGGACGAGGCAGCTAAGTGGCTTCAGTTTCTTAGCTTGTTTGAGGGCCCTACCCTCGATATTCTCCACAGAATTCGCGGAGACAATCTCACGTATGAGATGATGAAGACTGCACTTATCAAAGCGTAGTCTCACGGTTGATGACACCAGGAATCAGTTCATGAGGGCATCCAGGAAAAGGAGACAAGCCTTCAGTTCCTTGACCATCTCACTGCGTACTTAGACAAGTTGATAGAGAAATATGAGACCCCTCACACGCTAGAGGGAATAACTGACATTGTGCTGCATATGCAGCTGGAAAAGTCGTGACATGCTGAGTTATGGCTCAGCTCAGTACTTGAAAAATTAAAGGATGCTAACCAAATGGTGGAGAAGGCTGATGCATTTTTCACAGCGTATGGGTACCAAGCTCGTAGGCAACAGTCCTGGAACAGGAAAGATACTGCTAAGTCTGGGAGGCAATTGCAGACTGAACCCCAGCATCAAGGCCATTCTCAGAGTAATGGCCACAGTCCAAACAAACCACGGATGAAGTACCAGGGGCAGAATACACAGAAACCTGACTGGAAGAGGTACAACAAGTACCCTAACCAGCAGCAGTATCAGCCACGCAGTCAACAGGCGGGACAATCCTTTTCAGCACTAGCCCCAGTGTATCGGAGGCAGGAGGCAAATGCAGCCCTCATTCACCGACAAGTGCACAATGGTGTTGTCTCTACCAGCACAGGTCCTCCTTCACAGTTCACTATACTCTTCGTGTTTCGATTCTCTTGTGCTCCGCCCCCTTTGCCCCGCCCACTCACCCGTCAGCCCTAGTACAAATCCTAAGCCAGTCTTGCCTGTGCTAGCGGCGTGTTAATGTCGGGCGCTGTCACTAATCCCAGCAACAAAACTTTTACTTAACTCCTTAACTGCGATTATATCTTTTTCATTTAACTAGGAAATATGTTTTGTAGTGAAGGATGTTGGAAAAAAGTACCAAGGACCGTCATCGGCCTGAAAGGTTTGTGAAGTAACGAAAGTTCCCTGTATGAAAATAAAAAGGTATACACTCTACAAAGAACTTGTTTTGATTTTTTTTATTATATTTGGTATCCACACACACACACAACCCTTTTCCCTCGAAACGAATTAAATGACCACGTGTATAGAATCAAATTTCTTATATGTCATTGTTGATGTAAATATTTATACTGTTTAAATAATTATACTGTACTCAGTAGGCGAAGCCAGAGACATTTCGTTTTTCTACTTTTGTATTCGAACCCTCTAATTTTAATGAAACGTAGGAAATAAATTAGGAAAATTACAATATGGTTATGAAACCGTGGTAACTTAAGACATGACAGTTAGATGACTTAATATGTTTAACAGTGGGACACCTGCGATGTGTTAATGCCAAGCTCCGAGGTTTCTTGGCGCCAAAACTCAACTGCTGTCACGGAAGGAGGCGGGCTGCTTCTTCTCAAAGTGATTTTGATTCAGTTAGCAAATTTTAGTTCTTCCTTTGTCATACAGTAATGAATTCAAAGTAAAAGTAAATAATACGATACTATATTCGTAGTAAGGCTCATTATTCTATCAAAAAGAAGAAGAATTATCTCAGCCAATCAGCAACGAGTAGAGCCGGAAGTGGGCGGGGCATCAGTAGGGGGGGGCATAAGAGAACGACACAAACGCTTCTAGTATAGTCCCCCCTCAGATGGTGAACCCTCCTCCACAGGTGGTCAACACTCCAACTCCCCAGATAATGAGTATGACCCCTCATGCACCCAGTCCGAATACGACTCCTCAGGCATCTAGTCCGAGTACGACCCCTCAGGTATCTAGTCCTCATGGCGTCACGTTCGCAGAGTTGTGCACTGTGCAGCCTTATCAGTGGCTGGCCGCTTCATCCACAGGCCCTCTCACAGGTAACAGTGCCTTTCTCGTTCAGCAAGGGTTTGTGGGAGGTGTTTCTGTAAATGTTCTGAGAGACAATGGTTCCTCGGGTTGCTACATCAAGCAGAGTCTAGTTCGGCTCGAAGAGTACACAGGTAGGCACACCCAAGTTAGGGTTATTGATGGATCAGTGAGATTGTTCCCTGAGGCATGTATCCAGGTGACATCTCCTTTTACACTGGTTTGACAGTTGCAGTTGTCATGCTAGAACCTTTATTTGACCTTATCATATGTAACATACCAGGTGCCAAGTATTGTTGCGTAGATGTCACTACTCAGACTTCGGCTGCAGTAACACGAGCCATGGCTGGGGCTCCAAATCGTGTCACCCCAGTGACCATTGCATCGCCACAAGATCTGATTAGTAGTCAAGATGTTGTCCTGGAACAACAGTCGGACCCGACCCTTGCTGCTGTGCGAAAGAAGCAAAAGGGTAAAATGACTAAGTATTCACGGGGAGATCAAGCCAGGTTCCTTCATAAACAAGGACAGCTTTACTGTGAATCACGAACACCCAGGGCGAGGTTCGACTGCAGTTTGTCGTTCCCGAGAAGTACCGCCAAGCAGTATTAGAATGGGGTCATTGTTCAGCATCAGGAGGACACATGGGCAAAAAGAAAACCCAAGGCCATATCCATGCTGACTTTTTTCTGGCCAGGAATGGGACAGGAAATAGATAGGTTTGTGCATTCCTGCAATGTGTGTTATGTACCGCCAAGCAGGAATGTGTCCTTCCTGCGCCGTTTGAATCCACGCCCATAATCTCTGAGTCATGTAAGAGAGAGGGCAGTGGTAATGTGGGTGCAGACCTGACGTCTCGCTCGTTGGCCCCACAGGACGCAATATGTCTAGGGTCTGTACAGACATATGTACCATAGCTTAAGGGGGAAGTTCAAGACCCCCGCAGAGGCAATCCGAGGCTGTGTCTGAATTACCTTATTGTGTGTCTAGAGCTGTGTGCCTCGCTGAGGATTCCCGGAGAATATGCACATTATCCACATGAGTGTTCACACCCACGCTGAGTGTTAAATTGTGACCTGCCCAAGGTTGCCTAGGGATTCTCAACTTACCGGTATTAATCGTAATTATAGGATTATAGACAGGCAGTCACGGCGATCCCAACTGTGGACACTGACGATAAGCTCTTCATTAGTTGTAAGAGTAGGATTATAAACGGGCAGTCTTAGTGATCCCAATTGTGGACATCAACGATAAGCCCTTTATTAGCCGTAAGTGTATAGTTATAAGCGGGCAGTCGTGGCGATCCCAGCTGTGGACACCGACGACGACCCCTTAATTAGCAGTGAGTGTATAGTTATCAGCGGGCAGTCGTGGTGATCCCAACTGTGGACACCGATGACGAGCCCTTTATCAGCCGTAATTGTAGAGTTATAAACGGGCAGTCATGGCGATCCCAACTGTGGACACCAATGATGAGCCCTTTATTAGCCGCAAGTGTAGTATCATTAATTGGGGCAGTCACGGCTATCCCAGCTGTGGACACTGATGACACACTGTTAACCAGGGAACACCTCGCTCTCCGGTTAATATAGGCTTAACCAGTAAACTACAGGGGTTCTGAGAGATTTGAGCAATCCAAGGACTACGTTTCCTGGTTAACAATCTACCCAATAAGGAAATAATGGCGACCTCGAATGTACAAAACCCTGGCTGTCAATTGATTTTCAACTGAAGCGTACTTTTCATTGTTTATGCATTGACTACCGGACAGATGGTAATTGTAATTTAATACAAATTGTTTGTCACATTGACACAATAGATGCTCCACCTTGATTGCTTTCACAGGTACAGTTGGTGGTTGTAGCAGTTTTGCCGTGCGGGTCAGCTGATCGTCTCTACCGCACGCTGCCGCCACCTTTTCTCCTCTGCCCTCCTCGCCTCTATTATGTTATTAATTTGTATTATATAACTTTACACGTAGGTACAGTTACACTACA
>JAGKTI010002463.1:0-13474 GCA_018397915.1 Birgus latro
TTTTTTTTTCATTCATCATCCTACGTTGCCCCACGAGGAACAAAAAAAAAATTATATGCTACAAATAAGCTGCAAAAGGCTAAATTTAGGCCTGCCTGTCAAACCAAGCAGCCATACTCTTTTCTAGCACAAAGGCAGAAAGACAATACGACATCTACATCTCATCTGTAACACTTCAGGACTAACATCAATCTAGTTACTCTTGTTACAGCTCAGGAATATGGATGGAAAGAGAATTTTAGGCCAGATTAGAGTAAAAATACTGCCATTTACAGTAGACTGCTTCATCATGGTTAATGGCTCAGCAAACATTTTTGCCCCTTGATGCCTGGATTCCAGGGGCCTGAATGGTGAGAATGGCAGTGGGGCTCATTCAACTGGGTGAACACTGGTTAGTACCGTAAAGTGGGGTGACTTCGGACGATTTTTACCCGTTCTAAGTCGTAACTCAGCATGTTTAGCTTTAACAAGATTATTTCTTGCATGAATGTGTGGCTTAAGAACACAGCTTTATGATGAGACAGGTGAAAAAAATTCAGGTCTCTGCTTGTATTAAAAAAAAATATATTTATAATGCTGTCCGCAGTCATAATCGATGTGGGGTGACTTCGGACTTGGGTGGGGTGACTTCAGACAGTCAATGCTTTTGCCCTTTAAATGGGAGCGCATGTATTTGGTGATGGCTTCGAACACTGCTGAGGTGACTTCGGACACTGACGGAGGTTTTTTAAAAAAGAAACTGTGAAAAACATATTTTTGTAACCCCCATAGGATTGAAAAAATATTATAACTTATTTTGTACTCCTTTTCTCACACTGAACACATACACATATGTGTGCTTGAAATAAAGCCACATAAGTGTTTATCACAACTGAATTCCGGTACACAGATTGTGTAGGAACTTTTCTAACTTAAAAAAATATAAGATTTTCTTTGTGAAATCATGTAATGACACCTTGAAAATGTAAGGCACACCTGTGACACAACTTCATATAAAAATAAAAGTAATATGCTTGAGATAAAGCAAATAAATCTTAATTAGGTAAACATAAGTATCACAAGTAGGACCAGACTTAATACATACAGCCTGAGTAATTTATGGCTCATTGTGCCATTTTGCAATAGTAATGATATGCAAAATTAAAGACCGTATATTAAATATTTGTATCACATGATTATCACTTTTCTTATTCATCCCCTTCTTCTACACCTATTAATCTAAACTTACTGATCATGTTGAGCCTCATTACCCAATAATTCTCTCTCTCTCTCTCCTTCTGTCTCTCTCTGTTTCTCACTCTCTCTCTATCTGTCTCTGTCTGTCTGTCCGTCTCTCTCTCTCTTTCTGTCTCAGTCTCTCTCTCTCACACACACACAGGCCAGCTATTGACATCTACATCGAATATCATACGACTTTTTTATCAAGTGTTGGCTCTGGCAATATTTTAACAATGTCATCATTGTCTACATCACCGTAATCATCTATGGTAGGGTAGGGTTAATGACAACACAGTCTGTCCACCAGCTGCTTTGGTGTGCTTTCCCTTTCGATATACATATAGGGTACTTTTAAGTTCCATTTTGTAGCTGCCTTACGCACACTCAGGTGTTTTTTTCCAATGTCATCTTTGGCTTTTTTTAAGCGGTCTTTACCTACTTTGCTGGTATAGTTCCTCTTTTCACTTGCACTTTTGGGATGTATTTCCTAGGCATTTTGCCTCCAGTAAAAGAAAGACAACTTACAGCAATTTTACCTAGTAATGAACAGCAAGCATCCCCCAAATCATGTCAACATCTGTCGCCTTACATAGTTAAGGTTTCTTAAGAAGGGAGCAAGTAACAGATGTTGTCATGATTGAAAGGATGCTTGCAATGTATAGTTGGGTACAAATACTGTCTGTGTGTGTCTGTGTGTCTGTACACGCATGCACACAGGTTGGAAGCTATATTTTTTTCCTTTCCCTGTCCGAAGTCACCATGTGTCCGAAGTAACCCCAGATCGTGTCCAAAGTAACCCCATTAAATGTGGAAAAAGAAGAAAATTTGCTGTTAGGCCTGTGGACCTTGAACTACGGACACTGAGGCCAAAGTAACTGTATGTATGGTATTGCAAATGTTTTTGCGACGTTCTGGCTATGGTCACATGTCTTCACACCTTCCCATTCCTTATGCTCAGTAAAGTTTGACCAATACAAAAAAACATGCCTTTTTTTATGACGTATTCAATGAATATTTACACAAACTGTGTAAATGGGATTACATTATTATTTTATCCAAGTTATAGTTACAACATTCCTCTTTAATAATACTCGAACTTTTTTTCACAACCAAATTTTCATTTCTCTGTATTTTAATTGGTTTACATTTTTCCCCGAAATGTCCGATGTTGTCCCCAAGTCTGAAGTCATCCCACTTTACGGTATCTCATTCTATCAAGTTTTTTTCTGATTCTTTGGACCCTACCTTGGAGTGAGAAAGACACAGATGATCCAGTAAAATATTAGCCACATATTCTTGCTCCTATAGCCAATTTTCTAAAAAGGGTCATTCCCATAACTAGCATGAAGATGTGGCTGAATGGACTTTAACCACTTAACTGCAGGCCGTCACTTTCGTGACGGTCGGTGGTGATGGCTCGAGCCGTGGACCGTCAGTTGAGTGCCCCTGTTTTCTTTTTAAGTAGCCGGGGCTTTCAAGAAATAAATATATATGAAAAACTGTAGGAGAATCCTGAGTGCTATTTATATCACTCAGGCTAGTTTGGGCAAATATTTTTTAAAAATAAGTCAAAGCGCGAATTACCACCGGCTGGAAGTGCCAGGACGACCTCACACAACCCCGCGGTTTAGGGGTTAACAAGCCTTAACTAGGGGTTGTTACCATATTCATTTTACTCTAACTTGGTCTAAGATTTGCCATCCCTCCATCTTAAATGCTAAACTGTAATACCAGACAAATATCAGAATATCAGGCTGGTCATGAAGTGCTATGGGATGAATGTTGAGCCAAACCACTGTCCTTCTACCAATAAGCTGTGTGAAATAACCCACAAAAGAAAAATACGGACCGAGTTACTGTAACAAACTTATAGTCAAAATAACCCACCCAATCTGACTACACTTGGCCATCAACTAACTGAAAAGGAGCTAGGGATCTTTACAAAGTTGTTGCATGGAATCTTGAGCCCTAAGTAAGGAATATTTCTCCTTGGTTACTAGTTAAAATTACCCACTTGATCTTAATACACCTGTACATAAATTAACTGAAAAGGGACAAGGGATCAATGTTAGATAAGACTTTCTATGCCAAATGATTTTTAGAATTTAATTTGTATCATCGCATCAGAGGTACCAACATCCTTGCATGGATCGGTCCAGGTCACCTAACGGCAGCTCTCCACGCTGCTTGATTGGTTCCAGCCTGTAATTTACCAGCTCTAGACACACACAGCCTCACAAACAAAGTATTCAACACAAACATGCACAATAACACATGGAGATGACTGGCAAGCTGCATAGTGGGGAGCTGTGCACATGTAACTTTTGCTGGTCAGTCCTCGAACATCAGAAACTTCACAAATGGTGTCCCCCAAGGATCTGTCTTGTCTCCTACACTCTTCAACCTATACATGCATGACTTACCCACAACCCACACACAACAAATACACATAGCTTCCTTTGCAGACGACATAACACTTACATGCACGCACCAAAATGCAAACACAGCCACACAAATCCTCCAACCTTACCTCAACACGCTACATGAATGGTTCACCACAAACAGACTCAAAATAACCCCAGCCAAATCTACAGTGACCCTTTTCACAGGCTGAACAGTGGAACACAGTCACATTCCACACCTAACCATGGACAACACTCCCCTACCACACACACAAAATCCTTGGTGTAACATACAATACTTCGGTGTCATTTAAACAACACATCACAAACATCAAAAATAAATTAACACCTATACTCAATGCCTTGAAGTCACTTGCCCATACAACATTTGGACACAACAAAGAAACCACCACCACAGTATACAAACAATATATACATTCAGTGATGAATTATGAAAGCCCTGCTTGGGCTCCAAACCTCACTAAAACACACTACAACACTCTTCAGACCATATAAAACAAGGCCTTAAAAATAATCACAAGCTGCACAGCTACTACACCTACAGACCACCTACACCAAGAAACCAAAGTCCTAAAAGTCAAGGATCATTTAGACATGAGAGGCACCCAAACTCTCGCTGCAGCCTCCACAAACCCACAACATCCACTGCACTACATGGCAGCACACCCTCACACACCAAGGAACATCAAAACAACACCCAGAACATGATATCATACACAAATACTATCATCTCTTCACCCCTGCCTGCCTCAGACCAGCTTCCAGAAGCATATTCATACTCAAATCACTCGCCATTCCATAGTCACTCAAAATTAACACACAGCTGCATGCACGGCCTCCTGATATCCATCCTTCTGAATCCTATTTCCCCCGTGAGGACAAGGTCCACCTGGGCAGGCTGAGATGTGGGCATCATCCAGCCCTCTTGATTTATCAGAAGAGGCTGGATGACTCCGTCGCTGACGCCTGTCCAGGATGTAACACAGCACCCCATACGAAGAAGCTGAGAGACGGACGAGAGAGTTATATGTAGAGAGGAGGAGAGAGGTGAAAAGATTAGCAAAAGAGAGTAAGAAGAGAGTGGATGAGGAATTGAGTGCAAAGTGGAGGGAATGTAAGAAAATGTTCTGGAAGGAGGTAAAGAGAGCTAGACAGGGTGCCAACGAAGTCAGTAGGGGTGTGAAAGATAAAAATGGTAGATTACTAGTGGAGAAGAGAGAAAAAGTAAACAGATGGAGAGAACACTTTAATGAACTGTTGAACATAGAGAATGAAAGTAATGCAAGTATAAGTGGCTGGGGAATGGCAGGGAGAAGGAGGGTTGTGAGAAGAGAGGAAGAAATCACTAGGATGGAAGTGGTGGAAGCAATGAAGAAAGTTAAAGTGGGGAAAGCATCAGGAATTGATGGAGTGTGTGGTGAAATGCTGAAGCATGGGGGAGAGATAGTAATAGAATGGATGTGGAAGGTGTGCAGATTGGCTTGGGAGGAGGGTAAAGTCCCACAGGATTGGAAGTCAGGTATAATTATTCCTCTGTACAAAGGAAAAGGGGAAAAAGCAGTGTGTGGTAATCATAGGGGCATTTGCCTTCTCAGTGTAATAGGAAAAGTATATGGTAGGATACTTATTAACAGAGTTAGGGAAATTACAGAGGAATTAGCTGGAGAAGAACAAGGAGGTTTTAGGAAGGGAAGAGGTTGTGTAGACCAGATATTCATTCTTAGATCCTTAGTGGAAAAGTTTCTAGAGAAGGGCAAGAACTTGTATGCAGCCTTCATGGATCTGGAGAAAGCATATGACAGGGTGGATAGACAAGGTTTGTTGAAGGTATTAAGAATATATGGAGTGGATGGGAAGTTGTTGAAGGCAGTGAAGAGTATGTATGAGGGTGCTAAGGCTGCAGTGAGTGTGGATGGCAAACTGAGTGAATCTTTCCATTTGAAGGTTGGATTGAAACAAGGATGTGTCATGTCTCCATGGCTGTTCAATCTGTACACTGATGGGGTTATAAAAGAGATACAAGGTCGGACAGTGGATGTTGGAGCGGCCCTAGTGAGACAGGGCAGTGTTTGGAAACTCCTTGTACTGTTGTTTGCAGATGATACTGTGTTGTTGAGCAAAGACGAAGGGGAGCTGCAAGGCTTGGTAGATGAGTTTGGGAGAATGTGTAAGAAACGGAATCTAAAGGTGAATGTAGGGAAGAGTAAAGTGATGGTCTTTGAGAGAAGTGAAGCCAGTGAATGTACAATGAGAATGGATGGGAAGGATATGGAGAATGTGAGTGAATTTAAGTACTTGGGCAGTGTGATGAGTAAGGATCAAAGTCAGGAGGGTGAAGTGCTCGAAAGGGTGCAGCAGGGAAGGAAGGTTGCTGGTTCATTGAAAACAGTGATAAGAAACAGGGAGGTGAGCATGGAAGTGAAAAAGTTGTTACATGACAGTATTGTGATACTAACTCTAACATATGGAAGTGAAGCTTGGACCATGTTGGAAGGACAGAAGTCAGGAGTGAGAGCAGTGGAAATGAGTTATATGAGAGGGGCATGTGGAGTCATATGGAGAGACAGACTAACAAATGAGGAAGTGAAGGAGCGTTGTGGTGTGCTCTTGAGGACGTGACGGGAAGCATTAGGAGAAACACGTTAAGGTGGTTTGGGCATGTGGAGAGGATGGAGAATGAAAGACTGACGAGGAGAGTGTATGTGAGTGAGGTGGAGGGGGCGAGAGGGAGGGGGAGGCCGAGGATGAGATGGAGGGATGGAGTGGAGAGGTATATGAGAGAGGGGGGTGTGAGTTGGGAGCGTGGTAGTGAAATGGCAGGGGACAGAGTGACATGGAGGCGATTTGTTTGTGGCCACCCCGTGCGGGATTGAGGCGTCTGGCAATAGATAGATAGATAGATGGAAGACTGCATTGCACACAATCACCTACGCCAACAACACAACATACACTCCTTGAGAGCTCTGTGGGAAAGCCCAGTTTCTGCCGTGGCCTTCCTTAGGGACTCGGGGTTGTTCGGCCAGACTGCCTAGGGAACAACAACTACTACTACTACTCCAGCCTCAAACCCTAGTCACCCTGGCCCCCTTTTCCTGACAGAAATCCACTCATTACAGCCATTACAGTAATACCTTGATATACGATACCCCTAGATGCGATACCCCAGCTTAACGATGGGGGTAGAAATATCACCGTACCCCACCTAACGATGACCAAACCCTGGTTTAATGATGAGTTTTTTTTATTTTTTTTTTACTGATTTTGATGATATTTTAGACTAAAATTGTGCGTTTAGGTTGATTTATAAACTGTTTTTAGACTTAGATTAATGTGTTTTAGCCATAGGTGGGAGGCGGTAGCTTGATCGCTAGAGAGTTGGCTTGCGGTCCCGTGGGACCCAGGTTCGAATCCTTGCTGGTGCAGGGAACAATTTAAGGATTTGAATTTCATTAAATCAGGCTTTACTGATCTACCAGAAGACCCGCCGACATGTCGTAAAAATGACCCCGCTAATACCAATACACCAGTCCTGTATGAGACAGCCCTAGCATGTATTCAATATGGACGGTGGGTGTTAAGCGCCGAAGTGGTGACATGTAGATTGTAGGAGGACGACTGGGCCTTGATAGCAGGCTGTGAAGCCTATGCCCAAAGTCGGACACATAAAAAAAAAAAATAAAAAAAAAGAACATTGTATTTTGGGGTACAGTTTACTAAGCCTGATTTTTTCCAGACATATTTGACAATTTTCACATTTTATTTGTTGGTTTTAGTGAGTTATTTACAGATGTTAACCTTAGGCTAGCTTCCTTGACAGCTGTTAGGCCATTTAGATTGCTTTAAACTTATTTTTGGGATCATTTGAGTGGGTTTGGGCTTGGTTTCGGGGGAAACCCATGGCTGGTATATGCTCCACAAAACTTTTTGGGATCATTTGGGTGGGTTTGGGCTTCGTTTGGGGGGAAACCCATGGCTGGTAAATGCTCCACAAAACTTTACAAGTTAAAAGTACCCCGATATGCGATACCTTGCCTAAAGAATGGGGTTTTACCTAACCAATTACACTGCTAAACCAGGGTATGCCTGTATTACTACGTGTTTTTAACTAACCTGATTATTATGATTACTAACTAAACCTAGCCTAACCATCCATCCATCCATCATCCAATTCCATGTTGCCCCAAGAGGAGCATTGAAGCCCAGGGCTAGGCAAGTTGGTCCTGACATTTAAGATGAGAGTCAAACCTAATAAAATAATAGCCTCATTTATGGGTGGGAGGCCGCAATGACTAGGCCTAGTAAAACTAAGGGATGGAGTGACTAGGGCCAGAAGAGCTATGGGCCAGAGTGACTTGCTTCTGCTTGATCCAACATTACATCTCTTATGCACTCATTTATCACAAACACTGACCAAGGTGGTGTTACTTCCCACACCCTTGCAGCACTCGGGATTTATCTTGGAAAGAACATATTGCATCTCTTGTGAAATCTGCTTCCAAGAAATTAGGTGTGCTAAGCCAACTCCGAACCTTCTTTACCCCTATACAGATGTTTACTTTATACACGGGTTTTATTCACCCGTTTGGAATACAACTCTTATGTGTGGGGAGGATCTCCACATACAGCCCTTCTCAATAGGGTGGAGTCTAAGGCTTTTCGTCTCATTAACTCTCCTCCTCTTACTAGCTCCCTTCAACCTCTGTCTCTTTGCCGCACTGTTGCATCTTTATCTCTTTTCTATCGCTACTTCAATAGCTACTGTTCCTCTGAATTGTCTACTTGCATCCCTCCACCTCTAAGACAGGCACGTAGTACCCGTCTAGCAACAACCTCTCATCCCTTTTCTGTCCAACTCTCTAATGCAAGAGTTAACCGTTACTCCCAGTCCTTGATTTATGCAACTGGTCAACTCTGGAACTGTCTTCCTCTGTCAGTATTTCCTACTTCCTATAATCTCCAGTCTTTCAAACGGAGTGTGTCCAGGCATCTCGAAATGAACGGATCTTGAATTTGGCTCTCTTTTGTGTTGTTTTTGTTTATTCTTGGAAGGAACAGTTTGCGGGCCCATGGCCTTTGGTTCATTCTTCCTTGAAAAAAATAAATAAAATAAAATAAATAAGTAAATAAATACTGTATACATGGGCACATTTCCTCTGCTCTGACAGTACTGCACCAGTCCTAGATATCGCCACTTTAGTTAGTTAAAGTTAATATGCATATCTTACCCTTCTAGAAAAGCCTCTCAGGATACTGTATATATATTCATATGGACGTAGCATGCACAAAAAAATAAGAGATACAGTTATGGGATACTGACCAAATTAGTATCCAGTTAAATGCCCCCTCCAGTGATAGTGTACCACAGACAGCAAACTGATGGTTGTGGTTGCTCTAGCAGTGACTATCATAGTTCTGGTAGCCGTGGTGGTGGTAGTCCTGTACAGCTAAATGTCCTGATGCTGGAAAGGGTGCCCACAAATTACTTCACCTCCATGTCATGCTGTTTTATGCCAAATTTCCACACATACACACCCCTAAAACTCACACATACACCCAAAACTCTACACACACCCCATCCCAATGTCCACACACACCTCTGTTACCCTACACCCAAAATTCTACACACACCCAACCCCAGTGTCCACACACAGCTCTGTTACCCTATTTTTTGTAGGAGGAGGCTGTAGCACGGGCCGAACAGGGTGGTACTCCCGAGGGGAATGGGAATGCTGGTGATAGGGAGAGCTGGAGCTCCTGTTTCACTAGCTACCTAACCATCCCCCTTTGCTGACCTTTTCAGTGTGACAGTAACATAGAGAGTAGACCAGCATACTCTCCCAAACATTTCCTCTAACTATCCTATGCACTACACCACATGCGCTTTACATATCACACAACGTATCCCACTACGTTACAGGGGTTGACGCCAGCAAGGGCATGCGGCCAGATAACTTTGCCCCCGCTACCTAATGGAGGACTTTTGTGGGGAGGCGTGACAGGGGTTCCGCCAGCATAGATCATGGGTATGGGGCGAGATGGGGCTCGAACCTGTGCTAGAGGGTACAGGGCACTGCGGTTCCCAGGTTGCCGCATCCGCCCAATTGAGAGGGGCCCAAACCTGGGAGTAGCACCCCAGGAGGCTGCCCTATCAGTAGGTGTATAATNACAGCAATTACTACAACTATTACTACTGCTATTTCCCAGTTTGGCCTGCTCCTCCCCTCCTCTCCCCGCCCCTACCATCCGTGCTCCGCCCATTCCCGCCTCTACTTGCCCCGCCCATCCCCGCCCACACTCAAGTCCACACCGCCTCTCACTCGACTGCTTCCTCTCCTACAGGTATGAACTCCGCCGGGCCTTCTGTTTGTTACCCTAAACACTCAGTCCCTTCTGTACCACTGTCTTATGATGGTGTATCGTTGCTATTAACTGATAATATTATACATCTCTGAAAAGCATCTCGTACTAAAGGATTTTAAGAATGCCATAACCAACCCTTCCAGTCTGAAAGTCGCTCTTAAACTAAAAAAAAAAAAAAAAAAGATTAAAGGAGCAAGAAAAATAATGTGATGTACCTTTCTCTCCAAGACTCCTCAGCGTTTATAGTCACAATACCGTTCACACTCAGCCATGGCTCGGGAAAACTGATTCTGACAGGCACACTGTTTCAAGTTCTGGCTTTTGGCGCATTGAAGAGGTCACGAGGCTGCTGTTGTGCCCTTTACGTTCTCATCAGTAGAGGTGAAGAGAATGCTATCAGGACTTTCCAACACTGCCTATCTGTCTATCTATCTAACCTATCTTCTATCTATCTATCTGTCTGTCTGTCGTAAACTAGTGTAAATAACGAGAGAGTATTCCTGTTAGCTTTAAGGCTGGATAATTTGGCTGCTCTCTCTCTCTCTCTCGCCGGTAAAGGTGTTGAATTCATCACTAGAGGATAATGGCTTTCCAAGACTAGCTCTCCCTCTCTACCTACCTACGTACCTACCCTATCTGTCTACCTATCTAAGTCTGTGCCTATCTACTTACCTATCTATCTACTTATCTATTTTGACCTACATCCCCTATCTATCAATCTACCTGTCTCTCTGTTAATCGATCACTCAAGCAAGCAGTCAATCAATCTATCTATCGTAAAGGTATGCAGGTCATCAACGGAGGTAAACAGCGCGTTATCCTCCTGTCCAACACTGTCTATTAATCTATCTATCTATTTATCTATCTGTACATCTCTGTGTGACCCACCTGTGTACTGCCGGTAAAGGTGTGTAGGTCATCAATGGAGGCAAACAGTGCGTTATCCTCACTGTCCAACACACTGCCAGCTTCTCCACTCAGCTGCCCAGGTTGGTACTCCTGCCCCAACACAGCACCTGTAGGCACCAGACACACGGTTAATTATCTGAAAAGTACAGGTGATGGAAAAAACGTAAGGTACTTAGTCTCAGTGCTCTAACAATAATAATAATAAATCACAACTAGAAATCACTCACAGGGCGCATACCTCCGCCAATGCCATTAAAAAGGATCCGGATCCGTGGAGATGTTTTGTGGAATACATAGGATCCGGATCCGCCCACAAATTTAATTAATTGTTCCTTCATTCATGACCCACTCTTCCCCCCCCCAAAAAAAAAATTGAAATTCACAGAGAACTTTTGGAAATATTATACATAGGATCCGGAACCGCCCCCAAATTTAATAATTTCTTTCTTGGCCCATGTCCCACCCTTCCACCAAATTTCATTGAAATTCACTGAAAACATATGGAAATATTTATGCTGAGATTGACCAGTCACCCCTCCCTGAGTGGCATTATCCTCCAGTGAACTCAAATGGAGAAACACACTAGGCAGAGACAGGACCCAGGATGTATTGGACGCTTGGCCTGTGACGGCTTCCTCAGCAATGGTGCTGCTCCTTCAAGCTGTTACTGCCCACGCTGTTTCTTCTGCCATTTGAACTTAAGTCTTTTGCTTCACATATGGCTGGATCGTCTTAACCCACTAGACCCCCAGGCGTCCATATAACGGTTATAATTATACCATCCAACATAGGAAATAGTTTCCAGGGTTATAAGAAACCATCTGGGTTGCCACTCAGTGTAAAGTCATTAAGTCAAAGTGATCTGGAGGTAAAACTACATCGAATCAGTGGATGGTGCACGATGAAAATCCCAGTCATGAGAGAAAGAAAATCTCATGTTACCTTCAGGGCCACTTTAAAGGCAGAGAAACCCAAGATGTAGTAAAATTCTTACAATTCTTCACTTCTTTTTCTCACCCCCCCCCCCCCCCACCCACTCCCAGCCACAGCACAACCCCCAAACCAACTAAGCCTTGTGTCGTCCTTCCACAAGGGCCACACCACCAGGACCCACCATCACTCTCTAGGCCATAGTCGTGCCATCTCTTGTTGTTAAGTCAGGCATAATATTGCTGGCAAATATTTGTTATTATTACCTTCACCAAAATACCAGCCAACTCCTGACAACCAAACAAGAGGGAGTACTCTAAAGGCGTTCTAACATTGCTGGCTAGGACTTTTATCATGGCTCATACAGCTATCCAACACTTTGCAATAGGCTATCATGTAAGCAGTCTTTCTTAAGCTCTATCTGTCTACAACACTGCTTGCTAATAATTCTGCCTTCATACATATTGCTACGAAACACTGCACAACCTGCTACAATACTCATCATTCTGCCTTCATACATATTGCTACCAAACCCTTCACAACCTGCTACAATAATCATCAATTCTGCCTTCATACATATTGCTACCAAACCCTTCACAACCTGCTACAATACTCATCAATTCCGCCTTCATACGGATTGCTACCAAACCCTTCACAACCTGCTACAATACTCATTAATTCTCTTAAGTTTAAACTTGTGCACAATATTGCTTTTTATAATTCATCAGCTACTAAACCCTTCACAACCTGGTACTATACTTATAAACTTACTTTTAGACTGTGTATTCCATCCCTTATTTATACTTCTGTGTTCATTGCTACGGCTACCAAGCACTTTAAACCCTGCTGACATATTCAACAATTTCCTTGAGTTGTATACAAGATTTTTGTTTATACTTGTATCATCATTAATACAATTAGCAAACAAACACAACCAAACTTGAGTGAATATCAAGGTAAAAAAGATACAACCCAATACATTATGTCGGATACCTGCATACTGTAAACACTGGTCATGTCTTTCACTACGGCACTGCTTTGGTTCACATGTGCCAACTATTTTATTCCGGCTGGGGGAGGAGGGATGTCTCACCTGCAGCTTTCATTACCTAATTAACTCATAAAAGTCCTTGCTACGAGAATAAAATCGTGTGGTGTTAGTCTGCTTCACTACGATAAGGTATTGTTACCTGTATTCTTGCTACCACTGGGCTGTTGGAGGCAGCTCACCAAACACCGCACACACTTAACGCCTTAAACAATTCCATCAGTCTCTCCTCAGCTAAAATACAAATCGTCTGGTCATTACAAGAACACTACAGAAAAAGACATAACCATACTGAACAGGTGACACAGAAGAAAATCAAAGACAGTGCAGGATTAAGAACATTTACTAAATCTTCTCCCTTCCTTAATACTAAACACACACATATCTTCACACACACACACACACACACACACACACACACACACACACACACACACACACACACACACACACACACACGATTCTCCCTCCGAGCATTTGGAAATCAATGAAATGAAAACTGAGAGGTTACTCACCAGAGGATTCACTTCCCCCTACTCTCTCTCTCTCTCTCTCTCTCTCTCTCTCTCTCTCTCTCTCTCTCTCT